>JANAVB010008998.1:5958913-6058913 GCA_029216955.1 Iris pallida
TATATATATCTATCTATATATATATATATATTATTATATATAATATATATAGCTATATATATATAGTATATATTAGGCAATTATCAATATAATCATCTATATAAAAAATTGTATTTAAATCATTCGGCCAAAATAAATTTAAAATAATTCTACTAAGTCATGGCCTCATATGGTAGCCTCGCAAACCATTTGCATCATTGGCTCTAACAATTTATTTTGGGCCAAATCGATTTCTAAAATCGTTCAACCATAATAAATTTAAAAAATTCTACTAAGTCATGGCAACCTAACATGGCTCTACCAATTTATTTTGGGCCAAATCGATCAAACCATTTAGCATCATATATATTTTCTAAAATTAGGGTGCTTTAGGAGATAACCAAACAAATGCATGCTGGTAGCCTCGATCTTGAGATCCTCGGCATGTGAGTGATCTACATTATTACTATTATTTACTATCACTTAGTAATAATTTAGGCAATAATAAATGGAATAATCACCTTCTCTTCTTCTTTTCCAGGATGGTTCAGACCCGAACACTGGAAACACAGACCATCCTACACTTGAATCCTCTAAGCTTCCTCCACCACCCACCACTTCGACTATCACCATGGACGGTGTTTAATTACTAGGAGTCTTTCAAAAGCTCATTGACTTCCAGAATGAGCAGGCTACACTCTTTCGAGCTAGCATCACAGACGTCCTCCGTTCTAGGTATATATATATATATATATATATATATATATATATATATAAATATATATATATATATATATTTATATATATATAAATATATTTTATATATTAAAAATATATATATATATATATATATATATGTAGTATATTAGGCAATTATCAATATAATCATCTATATACAAAATTGTATTTAAATCGATTCAGCCAAAAATAAATTTAAAATAATTCTACTAAGTCATGGCATCATAGGGTGGTAGCCTGGATCAAACCATTTGCATCATTGGCTCTAACAATTTATTTTGTGCCAAATCGATTTCTAAAATCGATCAAACCATAATAAATTTAAAATAATTTTACTAAGTCATGGCAACCTAACATGGCTCTACCAATTTATTTTGGGCCAAATCGATCAAACCATTTAGCATAATATATAATTTTTCTAAAATTAGGGTGCTTATAGGAGATAACCAAACAAATGCATGCTGGTAGCCTCGATCTTGAGATCCTCGGGCATGTGAGTGATCTAAAAAAGTCCCTCTATATTCTCCAACCACTCATCGAAATAGAGAATCCCCTCAGTCGCATCGAAATCCAAGGGCCCGAGATTCCTAAAGTCTCTAGCAGTCTATGGCCTCACAGTTGGAACCTCCCTAGAACGGAGGGCGTCTGTGATGCTAGCTCGAAAGAGTGTAGCCTGCTCATTCTGGAAGTCAATGAGCTTTTGAAAGACTCCTAGTAATTAAACACCGTCCATGGTGATAGTCGGAGTGGTGGGTGGTGGAGGAAGCTTAGAGGATTCAAGTGTAGGATGGTCTATATTTCCAGTGTTCCGGTCTGAACCATCCTGGAAAAGAAGAAGAGAAGGTGATTATTCCATTTAATATTGCCAAAATTTATTACTAAGTGATAGTGAATAATAGTAAATAATGTAGTCGATATCGGCCTATGCTATGATGTGCTTTTTCTTGGTCTAGCAGGCTCCTCAATAGTAGACTGAAGCCTAAGTACGATTAGGATAACCTGCATGGGCCACCACTATGCCCAAGTTGCAAGAGTTTGTTGGCGATTGCTACTGAATCAAGATGCACTGAGGGCACGTCTCTTACAGACGAAGTATCTACCTCGTCTTTTTGGAAGGCAAAGAAGTCATTATCATGTTCTTCTATATGGACTAGCATTCTAACTTACAGAGACATCATTAGATCTGGGGTTACCTGGTCTATAGGTGATGGTACAACAAGTAGAATTTGGGATATCCCTAGGTTGCATTTATTCCTCTCATATGGTGAAAAAAGGCGGGAGAATAGAACGAATGTATCATTTGTTAAAAAAACTTTTTATTCCTGGAACATGGATATGGAGCTATGAACTCATTAATTTATTATTTCCAACCGAAGAAGCTGTCACTATATTAAACATCCAAATGAGTTCAATGACATTGGAGGATCGATTGGTATGGAAGTACACTCTAAAAAGTATCTGTACTACATAGTCAGCCTATAAACACATTGTGAGTTGCTTGCCTTCTCTTTGTTCTAGCGTAATCCAGATTTTAAATGGATTTTTTTAGAAAATCAAATCCATCTCCAAAAGTTCAAAATTTTATTTCGCACACTCTAACTGGAACGATTGCGGTTAAAGCTAACATTTGTAGATTCTTTTCATCTGCTGATGCAACATTTCCCCTATGTGGTCAAGATCCTGAAACTGTGGATCATTTATTCCTTAATTGTCAAGTCGCGAGGCATATTTGGTTTGCTTCACCATTAGGCCAACCATCCGTGGTGGAATCTCACAAGCTATCTGAAGTTCTTGGATCCCTGATTGGGCACCACGACTCGACATCTATCAGTTTTTATAGCCATTTACTACGGGCAATTAGGAAAGGTAGGAACTTGTTAGCCTATGAAGGAAAAGTTCTAAACATTTCAAGAATATTGGAGATGGCTCGTCTATCCTATCAGGAATATTCATCATCATTCACTCCTGTGACTTCTCATTCAATGACTATGTCTATTGCTAATCAGGCTTGGTCTCTACCATACCCGGATTATTTGAAATGCAACTTTGATGGGGCTTTTATAAATGGAAAAATGAGTTATGTTGCTATGGTTCACAATGAACATGGACTCTTTCAAGGTGGGTTGCCTCTGCTTGTTGGGATGGATCTTCTCTTGAGTCTGAAATGAAAGCTTTACAACTGGGTTTAAATTTCTACTTATCAAAAGGATTTAGATAGGTGGTATTTGAAGGAGACTCAGAAGTTATCATCAACCTTGTAAAGAACAAAGACTTGCTTATTCCGTGGAAGATTAGACTTCTTTTGGATAAATTTGGGAAATCTGTGACTCTATTACAAAGTTTCTCCTTCTAACTTCTAATGCTGTTGCACATTCTCAAGCTCACTATTGTTTTCTCTTAACTTTGATTATGTGTGGGTGTTTGAACATCCACCATATTCTATCAAGGATCAGCTTCTTGCTGACTCCTCTTTCATAGCTTCTGAATGAAAATTTGTTTTGATTGCAAAAAAAAAGTGCTACCATTGCTTGCATGATGTTTTTCTTATGAAGCAATACATACAAAGACATTATAAGCACTAATTATAAACTGCACCTAGTATCTTTGAAAAAATAAAATAGTAAAAAAAACCTACTTTGTGAGAGATTATATACCAAAGAATGAAGAACAAACCGCGAGGAAAGACGGACGGGTGATTTTTTAGGGGATTTTTGGGCGATTTTCCTGTTGCCCCTCCGGTAGGCCTTCGTCGGTCGCTTCTGCAGCGGGCCTCCTTCCTCGGCGCTTAGGTATGTGTCCCACCTCATCCTCGACATATGTGGGTTTTCATAGGCGTCTCTCCCCTGGAGAGTCTGGCATTGGACCTTTCTGGCTGCTGTCGTCACTCTGGTGTTTTCTCTCCAGTGGGCTCTCTACGCTTCTCTCTTTCATGTGTGCTCCGTTTGGTCTCTCTCCATTGGGAGATCACTGCTCTGACTCCTTTCGGGTGGTTTCAATCCTTATCTGCATTGTCACATCCCAACCACCTGGCTCCTTCATCTTCTTTGACATAGCTTAGGGTTTTGGCTCCTCCTCTCGATAGACGGGGACCCAGTCTCTTTGGCTTCGGTTGCTCAGCTTCAGGATGGTTGGACTCCTACATTGGCCGCGGATGTTCTTCTATTTTATTTCAGAGTTCCCTGCTCCGACCGCAGTAAGCACACCCTCTCTATCGATACTACCTCTGATACCGTCGACTTTGGGTATGGGCTCTCCTACAATGCCTGCCGTGGGCATTTTTTTGGCTCTACCGCCCCGCTGGAGGTTGTCCATCTGACGCTCGTCATCCCGTCTGTAGAGGTGAACTTGGATCTATCTCAAGATGGCTTGTTTCCTCCTTCGGCGAACCAACTGTCGGCTGCCCCCTTGTCTATCAATATGCTCGCCCTCTTCGGAGGCGGAGCCACCGATATAATATCTACAACACTCTCCATTCTACCGTCAGAGGAGAGTTTGGCTATCGTCGGTCAACTTTCTCCTAGTGGAGGGCCCATGCGACTTTCTACTGACGTCTCGGGCTCGGATGTCGTGCCCAGAGGTCCATCGGGATCCCCATTTCCCAATGGTCCTAGTATTGTTCCAATTACTGCTGAACAGGTCTTTTTGGGACTGGATCCTGCGGTCTACTCATCGGGCGACACATCACAAGACCTCCTCTCTTTGGAAGCCCGGACCCCTACAGGGCAGGCAACTACTCTTCTACCTACCCCGACAACAAATCCTGCCTCCCATACCAAGAAAATCTTCTTTGCCTATATTCTTCGTCTTGACCGCATAAAATCCAAACCACCCATCATCCATGACAACTGCTCTTCTCCATCGACGGACGTCAACGACATCATTGTCTGTTTCTCTACCCAGGAGATATCCTCGTTAACAGATCAGTTCTCGCATATATTTATTCTAAAATTCTCCTCTGGATGCCTGAAACTCTCCCGTGTCCAAGAAGTCGTATCAAGCTGGGGTCTCATCAAAGATTACCGGGTTGCTCCTATAGACCCCAAGCACATCGTCCTCTATCTATCGAGTGAGGCTAATCACAAGAATGTTTAGACGAGAAGCCACTATAGAATAGACTCTTACCCGATAAAAATTCTCAAATGGATGTCAGACTTCAACCCAAAGGAAGAGTCGACTATTGCTTCTGTTTGGGTAACCCTACCTAACCCACCATTGATTTGCTTTATGCCATCGGCTATGAAAATGATCGCTAGTTCTTTCGAAAAATTCTTGGCCATGGCGGTAGAAACTCGTAATCTTGCTAAAGCCAACTACGCCAAAATTTGCATGGAGCTTGACATCTCCAAGGAGCTCCCGAACAGTATCCAAATCTCACATGGGAATAAGATTCATATCCAACAGATAATTTATGAAACCAACGTCTACTACTACAATCATTGCCGCATGAGGGGGCACGACACTAAATCTTATTTCAGAGCCTATCCGGAGCTGAAAAAGAAACCCAACCTCAACACCACCGTACAACACAAACCAAATCATACTTCTCTGATTTTGTTTCTGCCGAACAAGCATACACACTTCAAGGGAAGCGAAGACCAACATGACCAAAGTGATAAACATATTCGAAAGAAATCGGCAGCGACAAATCCGGGGAGCTCTAACATCAATACAGCCAACAAACTCCAAAGTCTTATTGATGAAAGTGAAGATAATAGTGCGAACTGTCAGAAAGAGACAGAACTAGCGGACGAATCCGAAGGAGCAAAACGCCTAATGCAGAATATTCCAAAACAAATACATGTTTGCCATGAAATATAAAAGTGCAGAACAATTATCGGAGGACTGGACTTTTACTTCTCGTTACAAACTCGCTTGTACAAAGAAAGCCTAGGGACGAAAGCCTAGGTACAGGAGTCTAAGTACAATTATTTATTTTAGATTCTGGGGGGTGACGATAGAGGCTCGGGAAAGCGACGGTCGCTCTGCCTTACTCCTTGGACGATCGGTATGCAGCCTTGGCTCCAGAAGATTGCTCGACATTGAAGAAATGCTCTCTTTGCTCTCTCTCTGCTCTTTCTCTCCAAGTATTCTGGTGCTCTCTCTGATCTCGAAAAGTGGTCCTTTGCAAGGGAATGGCAACTTGATATTTATAAGGAGGGAATACAATCATTAGGGTTTGCAATGATTGCCCCTTAGAGTGGCGGCGGCCTGTTAATTGATCAATCTGGGCCATTAATTTTGAGTGTGATGAATCTGGGCCATTTAGTGTAGATTGCACCAAATCCTATCAGTAATTAATGCTGATTGGAATAAATCTCTGTGATGATGATTTGCTGATGTCTGCGAATCTGAATGAATAAGTTTAATTCATTCTTCTACCACGTGTCCCAGATTATTAGGATTTGACCCAATCTTTTGATTGTAATAAATCTGGGAAATTGATTGGCTTTATGACACGTGTCCCGGGAGTCACTGAGCCGCATAAGGATTGAGCCGCATAAGGGTTGAGCCGCATAAACCAGGCCACGTGTCAGGGCTGTCTGGGGAGTGGCCTCCGAATCTTCGAACCACATGATAATCTGGACCGTCCAATGGGTAATGAGATGCATGGAGATGATCCTTGTGAGCCGCATAGGGCTGCGTCTGCTTGAGCCACATAGGACTGCTTCGATCTGGGCCGTAAAGGACAACTTCAGCCTGAGTCGCATGGGGGGTCTCCACTCGAGCCGCATATGGCTATCCACATGTCTAGGCTGCGTGGTGTTTTCTGGATCTCGGGGGATTGTGTCAGAGATTTTCTTTGATTTTTTAGGATTCTGTTATTATGACAGAGTCATAATTGCCTCTTTATGTCAGGCCTGTCGTTTCGTCAGAGTGGTCAGCCGTCCAAGCAATTAATGCAGTATAGGGCAGAGGGAAGAACTGCTTGCAAGCCACGTGTCTTCCCTCTGAGTCGCATGGAGATCACAGAGCCGCATAGACTCGTTGAGCCGTATGGGTTTTCTGAGCCGTATGGGTTTTCTGAACCGCATGGGGTTTTCTGGCCGCATGGCTCCTTCTTTATTATTTTCCATGCTTCTACAAGACCCCCTTCAAAGTTTTTAATTTGTAAAATTGAAATACTTTGAATAAGAAGCATGGTTGTGTGCAAGCTCTTCTAGCCGCATATGAAGTCCTAGCCGCATGGAAGTTTCAGCCGCATGAACTTTCGAGCCATAGAGTTGTTTCAGCCGCATGGATGGCTTAGCCGCATAGACTTTTGAACCGCAGGGATGTCTCAGCTGCATAGTTCTTTGCCACGTCATTATGTCATGCGTACAAATCTTTTCGGGGTAGAATCCCAAGAGTTTCTGATCTTTAATTAGCTAGTTTGTCTCGATAGCCGAAGAGTCGACTACGTTGTACGAGGCGTCGGTCTGTGGTCCTCCTTTTTCTATAAATAGAAGGGTATTTTGGGGGAACTTCTCTCTTAGACTCTTCTTGACTAAGATTTTTGTCTTATTTTCTTCTTCTGACCGACAGACAACGATGGCACCTAGGGCTTCCAAAGCGGTGAAGAAGGTTGTGGCGAAGAGTAGGAAATCGGCTTCGTCTTCGACTGCCGCACCCCCCGTTCGTTTTGACGTTCATGTTGCCATCGAAGGTAAGGACTGTGTAGAAGATTGGGTACTTTGAAACCCTAACAGAGGCTGCTCTGCTGCATGCTTCGTGCACAATCATTTGATGCGAGCTTTATATGGTCCGCATACACGTCCCATGAGCCGCATGGGGGTATATTCCATGTCCGAGCCGCAAAAAAGTTGTCTTAAACGGGCTGCATGAACATCTCTGAATATTTTCTGACTGTTTTCATCATTCATCATCATTTTTTTCCTTTTTGGTTCTTGTAGTGTCTCCACCGAATGCTGAGATTGTAGTGACAGAGGAGCCGCCGCCTCCTGTCATCAATCAGGGGCCTCCCTCTGTTAAGGAGGAGGTGATGAAAGGAGAACCGGCGCGTGAGAGCGACGACATCCTCTCCACTATCGAGACTGCTGAGGGTGGCAGCGCTGAAAATTCTGACTCTCCTATTCTAGACGAGGATCTTCTTCAATTGCATCCTTCATATGTAAGGTGGTTGAGGAAGTGGTATACGCGCTTCTGCAACTAGGGTTTAGAGGTTTCTCATAAATGTCTGTCTGTAGTCTTTGCTTTGTTTTGCTTTTCTTCTTGTCTGCATGAAGAACTTTCTTATAATCGCGTGGATGTGACCGATTTCTGAATGAATGAAATATATTTTGCTTCACTCTTTTGCTTTGTAATAATCATCTTATTGTGACATTTTGCATGGACCCATTGCCCCTAACGTACCCTGGTTTTGGATACGGATAACAAGTTAAAGGGAACGAACAAACTTACTCAGAGGTACTAAGGACATGGTGAGCATGAGAGTTTCTTTGACGGGGCCTTCCTGCTCAAAGGTAATGAGGAGTGGGCTCAATGAAGGGGGGTACATAGAATGACTCAGAGGTAATAAGAACATGGAAGTTCTATGTAGGGGGTGATTTGTTTTTGGCGGAAGTGAAACGACTCAGAGGTAATGAGGACATGGCCGTTTTGGCAATTTGTGGATCGATTACCCTTTTTGTGTACTGGGAGTGCGGGTATTAGATCATGAGGGAGGATCTCTTCCAGGAAGAAAGTTCAGAGGTATGATCGTACATGACTTACCATCTGAAAGAGTGACCGGTATGTGAGTTCAGGGGCACCAGCAGGTACATAACTCGATATTGTGAAAGTATGAGTTCAGTGGCACCAGCGGGTACGTGACTCGATAATCTGGAATGTTGTGGATGTGAGTTCAGCGGCACGAGAGGGTACATGACTCAGGAATCAGGAGAATGGTGAGTGTGAGTTCAGCGGTACCAGCGGGTACGTGACTCGAAAATCTGGAAAATTATGAGGGTGAGTTCAGCGGTACCGGCGGGTACGTGACTCAAAAATCTGGAAAATTGTTAGGGTGAGTTCAGCGGTACCGGCGGGTATGTGACTCAATGATCTGGAAAATTGTGGGGGTGAGTTCAGCAGTACCAGCGGGCACATGACTCAATGATCTGGAGAAATATCGTTTAGACATAATATTTCTTCAGGAACTTGCCGTTGACGGGCAACATGAGCAAGTCTCCGTTTTGCTTGGCGAGGCGGTAAGCACCATTGGAGAATACAGCCTCGATGATAAATGGACCTTTCCATTTTGGCTGGAACTTGCCGGCGGTCTTGTAAGTCATGACCATCGGTCTTCGGACTGCCAGAACGAGATCGCCCACCTGGAATGTTCTGATTTTAACCTTCTTGTTGAAGGCTCCAGAGATGCGGGCTTGGTATAGTTCGATCCTTTGCTAAGCTAGGAGGTGCTTTTCATCTAAGGCCTCTAACTCTTGTAGTCGACGTCGGTAGTTATCATCCGTCGTCAATTGATAAGTAAGGGCGACGCAGAGTGAGGGTATTTGAGTCTCCAATGGAAGAACTGCTCCACTTCCGTACACCAGGGAGAATGGTGTGTTCCCAGTAGCTGTTAGGACTGTAGTACGGTACGCCCATAAACATTCACCAAGCTTCTCGTTCCAGTCACGTTTGTTGGACGATACGAACTTTTTGAGTAACTTGATGATGGTTTTGTTGAATGCCTCTGCCAACCCGTTTGCTGCCAGGTTGTACGGTGTCGAAGCAGTATTCTGGATGCGATACTTGTCGCAGAATCGATAGAAGGCGTGGCTTGCAAACTGCGAACCATTGTCGTGGATGATTCTTTGGGGCAGTCTAAAGCGATAGATGATGTGATGCTTGAGGAAGCTGATCACGTTTGAAGTTGTTACTTCTACGAGTGGAACAGCTTCTGTCCATTTGGAGAAGTAATCCGTGATCGCAAGTATGAAGCAATGTCCACGGGAGGAAGGTGGAGTAATTGGACCGATGATGTCTATTCCCCCTGCTTCGAATGGCTAGGATGCCATTGTCGAATATAGAAATTCGGATGGCTGGTGAATGAAGTTCGCGTGGACTTGGCAGGCTTTGCACATTCTTGCATAGTCTATCGCATCTGCTACTATCGTGGGCCATTAGTAGCCCATCCGGCGGAGACGATCTTGTAATTTAGGGCCAGGCTGATGGGCCCCGCAGATACCGTCATGATCTTCTCGTACGGCTTCTTTGGCTTCCGTATTTGACAGACACCGAAGCAATAATCCATCATAGGATCGACGATACAGCATTTTTGTCTCTGTATCGTAGAAAAATCTGAGGGAACGCCGTCTGATGGAGGTGGCTTCCTTTGGGTTCTCGGGCAGGATATCATAGACGACGAAGTCGATGAATGGTTGTCTCCATTCGGGGGCATCATCAATCGCCTGAGCGAAATAACTTGCCACGAATTGAACGTTGTTCTTGGGGCAGACCAGTTCGTGGCCTATCACATCTACCGATTGATGAGTATGATTTGGCACTGCTAGGGAAGCGGCTAGGCCTGCTAAGGCATCGACTTCGATATTTCGGAGCCTGGAAACGTGCTCGATGAAGAACCCCTCGAACGACGAGATAATGTTGATTGCTATTTGGTGATAGGGGATCATGTCTTCGTGGCAGACTTCGTATGAGCCCCTGATCTGATTGACGATTAACTGAGAATCGTCATATGCTTCAAGATATTCTACCCCCAGCTCTCTTGCAAGTTGGAGGCCAATAACCATATCGTTGTACTCGACCACATTGTTAGAGCAGGGTTCCGTAAGAGAGTAAGCGCGGTTAATCACCAATCCGAAAGGGGAAACCAGTACCACCCCGACTCCGGCGACGATGTTACCCTTGGGTCTAGTTCTTGAAGCACTGTCGAAGAAAATTTGCCATATATCATCGTGAGAGGTTTTATGCGAGTCGGCAACCTCATCTGGAATTTCTTCATATATTCTGGATGACTCTGAGCCTGGGTGGGCTGCCAAAAAGTCTGCCAGGGCTTGACCTTTGACATCCTTTTGCGGGATGAAGATCATATAATAAGAGGACAGCAGTATTGCCCACGTAGCGAGGCGAGAGCTGAGTGCCCCTGGTTTAGTCATGAGGACCCTGAGAGGGTTAACTCGCGAGATCACATGTATTGTTTGTCCGGTGACATAGTACCGCGTCTTCTGAATAGCGAACACCAGGGCAAGGCATTCCTTCTCCACAGCGGTGTATCGGTGCTTTGGCCCAATAATCATTCGACTGAGGTAATATATGGCTTGCTCATGGCCTGCATCGTTGTTTTGCGCCAACAAAGCTCCGAGGGAATGCTCTATTCCTCGTACGTAGAGCAGGAATGGTTTTCCAGCAACCGAGGCCACCAGAACTGGAGGGTTCGACAAATATTCTTTGATGCTGTCGAAGGCCCGCTGACATTCTTCATCCCACACGAACGAGATGCCTTTCTTTATGAGGTGCGTGAATGGTCGACATTGCCCGGAGAGGTTAGAAATGAACCTCCTAATGTAAGCTAGCCTCCCTTGAAGGCCTCTGAGTTCACGAAGATTTTTCGGGGGACCCATCTCCATGATTGCCTTTGTCTTCTCAGGGTCTACATCGATACCCTGGGCGGTGATGATGAAGCCCAAGAACTTCCTACTGGATACGCCCAGGAAGGATTTTGTGGGGTTCATTTTCAAATTGTGTGCCCGCATCATATCGAATACCGTTCTCAGGTCCTGCAGATGGTCTCCCTTGCGGCGACTCTTGACGGCAATGTCATCAACATAGCACTCTACCGTCTTGCATAAGTGGTCTCTGAAGATGATGCTCATGGCTCTTTGATATATGGCGCCAGCATTCTTTAAACCGAAAGTTATGACTGTGTAGCAGTATGTGCCAATCGGTGTTCGGAATGATGTATGCTTTTCGTCGTCAGGAGGCATCTTGATTTGGTTGTACCCCGAGAAGCCATCCATGAATGACATATGTTCAAAGCCGCAGGTATTGTCAATCATGATGTCCGTAATAGGGAGGGGGAATTCATCTTTGGGGCATGACTCGTTCAGATTGCGAAAGTCGATGCAAATTCGAATCTTCCCATTCTTTTTGAGGACTGGTACTATGTTGGCGACCCAATCCGGATGTTGTTCCTCACGAATGAAGCCGTTGGCTATCAGTTTGTTGACTTTGGCCTCGATCGCATCCATGATGCCTGGGCGAAAGCGTCGCTGTTGTTGTTCGACTGGCTTTGCATCTGGCCGAATGTTGAGCTTATGAAGAGCAATATCGGGATTTAACCCCGGCATGTCTTCATAGCTCCAGGCGAACACATCAATGTATTCTTTGACGAGTTCTAACATCGATTTTCGTTTTTTGTTTGTTAGGCTTTTACTGACGAAGATCGGTCTTGAAGAAGATTCACTGCCGAGATCTACTTGTATGAACTCATCCTCAGTAGGAGGTTCTCTCTATTCGAACCGCTTTTCCCATTGTGCATCCAGCTGTTGGACCCACGGCTCTAGCTCAAAGATTTCAGGGATGTCTTCATCTTCTTCATAAGCGTCGACGAATGCCATGTTGACTAATAAGATTTGTCTGAACACATCTCCGATGCTGGTATCTGAGTCAGAAGTTGGTGACCCGGTCGAATGTGAATGCCAGTCACATTCTTTAACTGAACTCTAGGGGGTCGTCGTGGGTGTAACATACCCTAGTTCACATCGAGTCTTGCTATAGTAGTCCTGTGGTTTGCCTGCCGGGACCGGTGGCTTCAAGGGTAATCGTCGCCCAGTACCGTAGTTCAAGCCTGGCGTGGTCTCCAGATCATACCCCTGTTTTTGCATGAGATATTTAGATTGGGGGATATAAAGATATAGAGGTAGTCTCCCGGCATCTGGTCCAAGGTCGACTTCTTCTACGGTGAAGGGATGCGGGTCGTCCTTCCGGCCGAAGATGATTGGGTGGTCCCCTCCCTCGATTATGCGGTAAGCGTCTTCTGCTGGAGTAAGCTGGATTGTGGTGTGCATATTTGTCACCTGTGTGTGGAGGTGAGTGCCTATACCGTGTTCCATAGCATACATCGTACAGAGCTTATTAAGCTCAAGGTAGTTCAAAGATAGCCCTTTATTGATGAAGTAATGTATCTTTTCTAGGGGGATTACATCATCTGCGGAGGGAACATCAGTGTGGGCAGCCACATACTTGGCTAGCTCCGGTTCCTCTTCGACTACCCCCTATATAAATGAAAACTGAGAGGACGACCTGGGCAGCTTGATCGTCAGCGATTTAGCTGGTGGAGCGGAGCGTGCAGTTGTTGGCAAACTAGCGAGCCCCAGCTTGGTACTCGATGCTGGACGGGGAGTGGTTGGTTCGCTAGAAGTTCCAGGACTTGCATCGGGATGACGACCCTTCTTGGGAAGGCGTATCGTCATTGGCTTGTCGGAGGGATTGAGCTTCTCCGTTTGCGGCTGACCGACTCTCGGCAGCCTGATTGTCAGTGGCTCCGTTGTGGGTCTTGGCACTTGGCCAGACCTTGGCAGTCGGATTATCATCTGCTCTTCGTGTGCCGAGAGGCTGATTGCGTCCTTACGCAGAGTGGCGGTAAGGGGTACAGACTTGCCAGGTTTGCGAGCTTGGAGGTGGACCATCAGAGGCTCTTCTGATCCTGTGGCTGTCTTGGTAGGAGCTTGCGCATTTCCTTCACTAAGATGCTTCTTCGACTTTTCGTACAGACATGAGTCTGAGTAGTAGGATTCGACCCCTTTGAAGGGATCGATATCAGCAAACTCCGTCCTCACGAAGCCGTGTTTGTCGGCGTACTTGAAGCACTGGTGTAGCATGGAAGGCACGATCATATAATCGTGTATCCACGGGCGTCCCAAGAGGATGTTGTAAGAAGTGTCTGCATCTATGACGTAGATGTTGGCCCATTCCATGGTCACACCCGATTTCGATAATCAACATACACTTAAGTCAATACACAAAATATAGAAAATGCTGCTAATCATTT
Source organism: Iris pallida (assembly GCA_029216955.1). Lineage (NCBI taxonomy): Eukaryota > Viridiplantae > Streptophyta > Magnoliopsida > Asparagales > Iridaceae > Iris > Iris pallida. The sequence continues at coordinate 5,972,616 of JANAVB010008998.1, forward strand.
TAGGATACATGAAATCAAATTCAACGGACGATGTACTGCATCAAACAAAGCATCAACATCATCAAATCTTCAGAAGACTCATTTCTCATTTTATTCTGTATTTTATATTTTATTGATTCTAGGATTTATTTTGTAAAATCAGTTTTGGTAATACTGGCTTAGGGTTAAAACTGTCCACATTCCAAAAGCCTACCTATTTACCATTCGTATTTCATTTACAAAACATTTCAAAAACATATTTTGAAAATATCCTTTACAAATGATTTTACAAATAACCAAAAACATATTTTGAAAACTATTTTTACAAATGATTTTCAAATATCTCCTGACAGAACTCGTAACCGAGTTCGGCCCGAGTTCGGTTAAAAATGATTCAAACTTCTGTTGCCTCTAAATCAGCGAGCAACGTCTCTTTGCGGGATATTTACATCCGAACTCTGCCCGAACTCTGCCCGAGTTCGGTTCGAGAAAACACCTATAAATAGAGAAGAACTTTTCATTTCAAATCATTCATTCATTCTTCATTCTCTCTTCTCTACTACTCAAGTGTTTTCAAACGATCTAAGACTTTCAAATCATACCTATATATCTCTTAGCCAAAAGCCAGTACTATCAGAGTTGATTTAGAATCTTTTGGTGTTTCAAGAGTTGTAAAGAGGTCGTTCCAAGTTCAACAACTTTTCCTGTTGTGGAGCTGGTCGTACGCTCGTCACCAAGCACGGTGTGTGTTGTGGAGCTGGTCGTGTGCTCGTCACCAAGCACGGTGTTGTAAGAGACTGCAAGCTCTCAGTTAAAGCTTGTGCCATAGTAGATTAACATCGAGCAAGAGTACTCGAGACTGGATTAGTCCTCTCAGAGGGATACCAGTATATATCGCTGTGTCACTGAGTTTGAATTCTCTATCTTTATTAACTGTCTCTTATATCTCTGCCATAGTTTAATTTTTAATTGGTGATTTCCGCTGCACACACACACTCTATTCACCCCCCCTCTAGAGGTGCTCAACGGTCCTACAATTGGTATCAGAGCAGGTTATATTCTTATATAACATACCTTAGAGAGTATACATATATATGGCAGCCGTGAAATCTATATTCAACGGTGAAGGGCAATCCACAAATAGACCTTCCCTATTTGATGGAACAAATTATACCTACTGGAAAACATGAATGACTTTCTTTCTAAAGTCTCTCAACTTTGATCTTTGGTCAATAGTCATTGATGGTTATAAGAAACTAGCACCAACAGTGGTTGAAGGCCAGCTGGTGGAAAAGACCCATGATAAGTACACTGAAGCTGAAAAGGCTAAAGCTAGCCTAGATGCTCGTGCCATCAATGCACTCTGTGCAATTGACAAAACCGAGTTCAACAGAGTTTCAACCTGTAAGACATCTCCTGAAATTTGGAAACTCCTTGAGGTAACCCATGAAGAGACTTCCCAAGTGAAGGAATCCAAAATTAGTAGATTGACACAGGAGTATGAATCTTTTAAGATGAAACCCGTTGAGTCAATTACACAGATGTTTACTCATTTCCTTGATATAACTAATCCTTTACAATCTCTTGGTAAGGATTACAGCAATCACGAGAAGATCAGAAAAGTGCTGCGGGCTCTAACAAAGAACTGGAATCCAAAAGCCACAGCAATCATTGAAGGAAACGATCTCACCACTATGACTCTGGAAACGCTGATGGGCAAACTCATGACCCATGAACTCGACTTGCAAGATTTTGAAGAAGCAATACCAAAGGTGAAATCTATTGCCTTCAAAGCTCAAGCAAGAAAATCAACATACAACGATTCCGATAAAGAATCGTCAAGTGGTGATGAACGAGCACTACTGGTGAAGAACTTCAAGAAATATCTAAAGTTCACAAGCAGAAAGAAGAAAGATGTCCAAGAAAGCAACGAAGATGAAACTATATGCTTTGGATGCAAGAAGTCAGGGCATATGAAGAAGGACTGTCCAACCACCAAGAAAAGCAGTCCATACGATATATCAAGATCAAACAGAAAAGCAACATCTGGTCGAAAGTATGCCAACACAAGCATCTGGCACGAAAGCGATGCCAGTGATACAGAAGAAGAAGACAGACCCTGCGGTAATGCAAATATTTATCTCATGGCATTTGATAAGGTATCATCTAACCCTTTGTTTGATGATTTCACTTTCGATGAATTAGAGAATGCCTTTAGTGAACTACTTGAAGATCACAAAACTGTGCTCGACAAGTATAAGCAATCTCGAAAAAAGATTAAGGCACACACAACCGAGATAGCTAGACTGTCCAATCTGATTGAAGATATTAAAGAGACATCTACTACCGGTAACACGGAAGAGATAGCCAAACTCAAGGTAGACTATCATGAGGCTATCCTCAATATTGAAAAGAAAGAAAGGGACTATGTCAAAGTACAAAAGCTTTATGACATAGAGAAAAAGATGCACTTAGTAACTGAACAAAGACTCCTAGATATGACTGCTAGATACGAAGAGTCTATTGCGATTTCTAAAAAGTTAGAAATCAAGTTAGGCAAACAGGCAATACCTGTGACACAGCCTAAGATTAGTCCTAATGCTAAGCATACACCTAAAAGGACTAAACACAAGAAAGCACAGAAGAAACACAAACATCATCATGCTTTCACTTATAGGTTCTCCAAACAAAACAAGCTTGCAAATACAGTTTCTACCACTAAACTGACTTGTACATGTTGTGGTACGCACGGACACATATCACAATATTGTCTTGCAAGAAAGCTTGTTGACAACCATATTTTAGTCTGGAGACCTAAAGCTAATCTGAGTGGACCCTTCAGAAAATGGGTACCAAAGGATTCATCTACTCGTCTTGTAGGTGGACCCTCAACCCTCTCATGCTAGAAGCAAACGGATCCTCGATAGTGGATGTTCGTGACACATGACTGGTGATGCATCTTTATTCGCTATGCTATCGATGAAGAAAGAAGGATACGTCTCCTTCGGAAATAACTTGAGAGGTGATATAATAGGTAATGGTACTGTAGGTATTTCTCCTTATCCAATAATAAAGGATGTTTGTCTAGTAACTGAATTGAAACATAACCTATTGAGCATAAGTCATTTGGCAGATAATGGTTATGGTATCAATTTTGTGAAAGATAAATATACCATATATGATATGTCATCTGGTGATCCCGTATATAAAGGGATTAGAGAAGACAATATTTATGTTTTCTTTTTAGAGAATACTAATAATGTAGGACGATGCCTAGTAGCCAATCAAGATGAAAGATGGCTATGGCACATGAGACTTGGACATACAAACATGGATACTATCTCACGTCTAAATACAAAGAAGTTGGTAAGAGGACTCCCTGAAATTCCATTCAAGAGAGATATGGTATGTGCTGACTGCGAAAAGAACAAAGCACATAGGTCTACTTTTAAATCCATCAACGTTGTAAGTACTTCGAGACCTTTGCAGTTAATTCATATGAATTTATTTGGTCCTAGTAGAGTCGCTAGTCTTGGCGGTAAGCTCTACGCTTTTGTTATTGTTGATGATTTCTCTCGATTTACTTGGGTTTATTTTTTATCAAACAAAAGGCATGCAATTTTTGAATTTCAGATATTTTGCAAAAAGGTACAAAACGAAAAAGGCTTCATGATTACTCGTATCCGAAGTGATCATGGTGGCAAATTCAAAAATTCTGATTTCAAAAAGTTTTGTGATGATTGTGGATATTACCACGAATTTTCTTGTCCTAGAACTCCCCAACAGAATGGTGTTGTAGAGCGGAAGAATCGTACTCTAAGCGAAATGGCTAGAGTCATGCTGAATCAGTATAATCTTTCTAAATATTTTTGGGCAGAAGCTGTTAGTACAGCCTGTCATGTTTTAAATATGGTGTTAATTCGACCAATCTCGAAGAAAATACCATATGAGCTTTGGTTTGGAAGAATTCCAAACATTTCTTATTTCAAAGTTTTTGGTTGTCACTGTTTTATCCTGAACACCAAGGATAACTTGGGAAAGTTCGACTCCAAAGCAGATGACGGGATATTTCTCGGATATGCTGCTAAGAGTAAGGGATATAGAATTTTCAATAAAAGATCTATGATTGTTGAAGAGACTATTAATGTTACCTTTGATGAGTTAAATAGTCACAGATCTAGCGACAGTGATGATGAAGATACACATACAAAAACTAAGAAGAGTTCTGAGAAAGATCTGACCCAAGAGGCAAGGACTGATAAAAGTTCCGAAGATGCAGGAACTGAGAAGAGCCTTGTGAAAGATATGGCCCAAAGATTTGAATCATTGAGATTCAAGCCAGATCATCCAGAAACTCTCATTATAGGTGATGTATCCAAAGGTGTAAGTACACGTTCATCTCTTAAAGATTCTGAATTAGCAGAAAATGTAGCATTTATTTCAAAAATAGAACATAAGAATGTAGATGATGCTTTTACTGATGAGTTTTGGATTTCTGCCATGAAAGAGGAACTTAATCAATTTGAGAGAAACCAAGTTTGGGAACTTGTTCCTAAACCAATTGGTCAATCTATAATTGGTACCAAATGGGTGTTCCGAAATAAACTCAGTGAAGATGGACAAGTTCTACGCAACAAAGTACGTCTAGTGGCACAAGGTTATAATCAAGAAGAAGGAATTGATTATGATGAGTCCTATGCTCTTGTTGCTAGACTAGAAGCCATCCGCATGTTTTGTGCATTTGCATGTTTTAATAATTTTAAACTTTTTCAAATGGACGTGAAAAGCGCATTTTTAAATAGTTTTTTGAAAGAAGAGGTTTTTGTGAAACAACCCCCTGGTTTTGAAGATTTTCAAAAACCTGATCACGTCTTCAAGCTTAAGAAAGCACTTTATGGACTCATACAAGCACCTCGTGCTTGGTATGAACGCCTAAGCGCCTTCTTACTTGATAATAGATTTTCGAAAGGAAAAATTGATACTACTTTATTTATTAAATCCATGAATAATGATATTCTTCTAGTGCAAGTTTATGTAGATGACATTATATTTGGCTCTACTAATGAAAAACTCTGTCAAGATTTTGCCAAGTGTATGCAGAGTGAATTTGAGATGAGTATGATGGGAGAGCTAAACTTCTTCCTAGGACTTCAAATCAAACAGCACTCGAACGGAATATTCATCAACCAAGCTAAATACACGAAGAACATACTGAAAAAGTACGACTTCGAGAATGTAAAGCCAATCGGGACGCCCATACCCTATGGCTACATCTACAAAGCTTGATGCTGATGAAAGTGGCAAACCTGTCGATCAGTGTCACCCTCATTTTCCGTATTTCCCGTATTTTGTATTTATACTCGTATCTGGATTTTTGGCATGTATTTCTATTTTTCTCAACTTGTGGGATTTCGGTATTTCCCGTATTTTGGGTTTTGGCATGGCTCGATTTTATTTAGATTGGTTCGATTTTATGTGAGTTGGATCACCTTAACCTATGCTACCCCTCAACCCACCACAACTCACCCTCTTTATAACCCCCACCTACCACTCTCTCTCCTCATAACTTCTACCATTAATTTCCTCCTTCTTCTTCTTCTCCTTCCTCCATAACTCTCCTAACCCTAGGCAAGTACACCTTGCCACTTCATGAGAGCCCTATTTTTTTGGTTCATTTGCTAGATTAGGACATGGTGATCAACATTAGTTCTTGGCATTTTGTGATTTGGAGTCTCCATTGTTCTAGATCTAAGTCTTCCTATTTTTGGATTTTTGTATGTTTTGATCTATTTTAGTTGGTTTTCTATGAGTTTTGATGTTTCCATGTGGAAGAGCATTCAGTTTCACCCAAGTTGGAGCTTTGGAAATCCGGATTTGGAGTTCGGATGGCCAAGTTGTGAGCTTTCGAAGCTTTTGGTTCAGCCATGGTGTTCTTGCTGTCTGGAGAAGACAGTGAGCAGTATGTGCAGAGCTGTTTAGCTTACGCACCCTGAGCTACGCGCGCTCTTTAGCGCTGCGTACGCAGGCTTGAGTACGCTTCCTGTTGGAAGCGTGTCTCCTTAAGCGTGCGTGACTTTTCACCTGCGCTGCTCCCTGTAGCGTGCGTGACTTTTCACCTACGCTGCTCTCTCAGCGTGCGTGACTTTTCACCTACGCTGCTCTCTCAGCGTGCGTGACTTTTCACCTACGCTGCTTCCTGTAGCGTGCGTGACTTTTCACCTACGCTGCTCTCTCAGCGTGCGTGACTTTTCACCTACGCTGCTCTCTCAGCGTGCGTGACTTTTCACCTACGCTGCTCTCTCAGCGTGCGTGACTTTTCACCTACGCTGATCCCTGTAGCGTGCGTGACTTTTCACCTACGCTGCTCTCTCAGCGTGCGTGACTTTTCACCTACGCTGCTCCCTTGAGCGTGCGTGACTTTTCACGTACGCTGCTCCCTTGAGCGTGCGTGACTTTTCATGTACGCTGCTTCCCTTGAGTGTGCCTTGGTACGCAGACTTGAGTGTGCCTTGGTACGCAGACTTGAGTGTGCCTTGGTACGCAGACTTGAGCGAGCCTTGTGCGCGTGCTTTTGTGCGTACGCAGCTTCCCTGGGTGCGTGCTTTTGCACGTATGCTGCCCCTTGACCCCTTGCTTAATCCATTGGCTCTTAGAGTTTTGGTTTTATATCTTTAAGCTTGGCTCTTCTATAACCCTGTACTTTTATATCTTTAAGTTTTGTCATGAACTTGATTTTACTTAATATGTTTGGAATGACTATTGTACATGGCTTGGTATGGCAAGGAACTTGCATAACACGACAGTGACCCGTAGTGGTGCACTCCTGACATGACCAACCTGGCATGATAGTGGCTCGTCGTGGCGCACTCCTGACAAGTACTCTGACATGATTTATCTTGATAACTTGATAGTGGCCCGTGACGACGCACTCCTGACTTGACATGACCTGATAACTTAGCATGACCTGTCTTGACCCCGTGGGTGGTTCTTTCTTGCTTGCTTGTTAAATCCACTTATCCAGTCTCGCATCATGTCTAGGATGGGGCTCCTGAGTACCACGGTCAGGAGTACCTACTAAAATGGATTAAGGTTAATAACTAGAATAACACAGTAGTCATGAAGAGATGACACAGCTACAGGCAATCCCGTTACCTGGACGCTCCAGGGATTTGTAGCCTGCCGTCGAGTAGGGCGTATTTCCAGCACACTGTCAGGTGTTGCACCCTCTAAGTCACCTAAGGGTACATGCGTCTTCTGGACGATGTACCCACCTGAATTCAACCCTAATCTTTCGTCATGGGTAACCTGGATGGTCTGCAGGGCTTGTGGCTGTGGAACAATCTCACTGCATCTTGTTAGTAATTAGGCCTGTGATAACCCTAGTTAGTTAAAGTAGTAAGCCGTAGGATCTGCTTGGCCGTGATTGATTGAATGAGGTATAATCAGTCTAGCTATGTCTTGATCCCGTACAAGATTATTTCCTGTCTTGATTTTTCTTACATTATTTTGCCGATAAATGGTGGGATACCAAGTTCTGTTCAGACGAAGGGTTACAACCCCGGTCCTTGTTTGGTTTACGGGTTGTAACCTGGCTATCGGAATAGTTCCATGGTTATCTCGTCGTATATCATCATGACTTGTTTTCGTAATTCTAGTTTTAATATTAGTTTTCTTGTGCTGATTGCTGGCTTTTGTTCTTATTTTGTGGCCCCCTTGTGGCACTTGCTCTTTCTGGAGTTTGACACAGCTGGTTTTGTGTGGCCAGATTTCGGAGCAGCTCCCGAGGATCTACCAAGCTTCCAGCCCAATGTTGAACACTAGACGGAACCCAGGCCAAGAGTGGGTTTTCCTTTTTGCCTTGCCCACTTTATTGTAAAAATATTCTTTTGAGGCGTTTAGCCGACGAGCACCTGTTAGCTCGAAGCACTTTTACTTACTGTCTGCCTACGGGCTGTAAACATGATTGACAAATCATAGGGTTGATCATGTATGACTAAACTCTTGCTAGTCCTAACATTTTGTAACGACTAGCTTCATGATCAGCTGAATATGTAATATTTGGGACGCCTTATTATTGTATATTTAATGATCATTCATCTTGCGACTTTACTTACTTGTGGTGATTGAGACACTAGGCTTGTTCATGACCATAAGAGACTGTTGGCTTGTAGAAAACCCTCACATATCTAGACAGCCGTGACCGTATATCGAGGTGGTTTCCATTTCAATATACGTAGCTGGCTCTGTCTGCCCCCGCTCTCTAGTATTCTGGTTCTGGGGCGTGACAATCAGCGTAAGTATCGAGGTATGATTGGTAGTTTATTATACTTAACTGCTAGTCGTCCTGATATTATGTTTAGCGTTTGCATTTGTGCATGTTATCAGGCAAACCATAAGGAATCACATCTTAGTGCCGTTAAGCATATCTTTCGATACCTTAAAGGAACTTCTACAGTTGGCTTATGGTATCCCAAAACCAAATCCTTTGACCTTATAGGTTACTCGGATGCGGATTTTGCTTGATGCAAAGTGGACCGTAAAAGTACAAGTGGCACATGTCATTTCTTAGGAAAGGCCTTAGTCCCTTGGTTTAGCAAGAAACAAAATTCAGTAGCATTATCAACAACTGAAACTGAGTATATCGCCGCAGGACGTTGTTGTGCTCAGATTTTGTGGATGAAGCAAACCTTAGAGGACTACAATCTGCACTACACTAATATTCATATTTATTGTGACAACACTAGTGCTATAAATCTGACTAAGAACCCTATTTGTCATTCACGCACAAAGCACATAGAAATTAGACATCATTTCCTTCGTGATCATCAACAACACGGGGATATCTGCCTGGAATTTATTGACACTGATCATCAACTAGCAGATATATTCACTAAACCATTGGCTGAAGACCGTTTTAACATTTTGAGGCGTGAGCTCGGCATTCTTGAATTCTCAGACTCATAATATATATGGTAATTAAAATTGAATTTATAACTTGATACTTTATTATTTATTTAACGAAAATTGTTTTTGGGTACAAACTTAAAAAGGGTATGTCTGTCACCACGACTACGGTCGAAGCGAAGCGGTATTTAAGAGTTCCCCGGTGAACCTCTGTTAGCTGGGACAACCCCTACAGTTAACCCAAAAATAACAGTCGTTATTTAATATTACAGTCAAAGTTATTAAATTCTACTTTTAAACCTACCAGAATACATTGACTGTCTCGGGAATGCAAGTGGCCGAACTCGGCCCGAACTCTGACCGAGTTCGGACCGAATTCGGACCGAGTTCGGTCGGCGCTGTATTAATTCCAGAACCGAACAGCCGGCCCTAGTGCCTATAAAACCCATCTTTTCTTCCACTTTCTCCATACAACAACTCGTGGAAATCACTCCTCTCTTCCTAGAAGCTTCTCCTCCTCCATCCTAGCATGGTTCCGAAGAGATCTAGTGGGCGATCATCTTGTTCCTCCTTCCTTTTTCTTCAAAAGGTACTTTCTCTCTATTTTCTCATGGCCCCCAAGCGTCATAGAGGAACCACTTCCCAAGGTGCCTCCTCTTCTTCTAAATACACCCCTGCTAGTCTATTCAGTACAGCACGACCTAGAGATCCCGATGAATATGACTCTACTTTGTTCCCGGACAAAGATTTTTCGGATCTCTGGTTCGACTCTTTTTCTGGTCGTCGTATTTGTACTGGAGCTTTTGTAAACTTTACTACTTTCTTTGAGTACGCTCCAACTTTTGACCAACTTGGATACCGAGATTTCTTCGAGGTACAAGAAAATATTTATGACAACGTCGTCCGTATGTTTTACTGCAACCTGCAAGTAAAACCAAACGAAAATTTCTATTCTTGTGTTGCTGGGCAAGAATTGGAATTCAGTGCCACCGACATCAGCGAATTCTTCCATATTCCTGATCTTGGTGATGCCTTGGTTGACATCTATCATATTCAATTCTCTGCTGATGTCACTCTTGCTTCCTTCAGGGAACTAATCTGTCATCCTAACCCTGTTCCCCGTAGAATTTTTGCCAAAAATTTGAACCAAACCTTCTATGAACTTCATCGTATGGTTTTCTCCGTCCTTCTTCCAAAGAAAGGTTCTACTGATGAAGTAACCTTTATGGAACTATCTGCTTTGTATCATATTCACTTTGGCATCCCATTCTCTATTCCCAAAACTGTGATGTCCTGGATGCTTAACTGCAGAAATGCAGGTAGGAATCTAGTATATCCAATGCACTTAGCTTCTATCTTTCGACGTTTCGAGATTGATCTTGAGACGTGTGCCATCTCCTCCACTCCTGTCGAGCTGACTAGATCTCGTCGATTTCCTGCTCCACCTCTGCCTCCTGGAGCTCATCCTGCTCCAGCTGCTGATGCTGAGGTCCCTCCTGCTTGTTGGCCCATTGGTCATATGGTCAACCTGATTTTAATAATTGATCAAAACTCTGTCTGGATATACGAAGCTTGTTGGGACATCTCAGCTTCTTGGACATAAGCAAGATTGGATATTCACTCCGTTCAAGACTGAAGATCTGTTTGCCTACTTGAGTCTGTACTTCCTATGCAATATAATTTTTCACTTTATTTGAGTCTAGGAATACGTTGTACACCAAGTCGTACTGGCAAATAGGCTATCCCCAAAATAGTTCAAAATGTTTTTAAAATGACCTATCAAAATGTTTACAAAAAATTTTCAAAAAGGTTTTCAAAAATCACCAAAAATCTATTTTAAAACCCTAACCTAACCCTGACAGAACTCGGCCAGAGTTCGGCCAGAGTTCGACCAGAGTTCGGTTGGTGGCCGTTTGATTTTTGAAATTCTCTGGAACTTGGTCCTCCTGCAGTTGCGGATTTGACCGAGATTTGCTCACCGAGTTCTGCCCGAATTCTGCCCGAATTCTGACAGAGTTCTCCCTTTGGAATTCCTATAAATAGAGATGGATTTCGATCATTTCAATTCACTCATTCACTTTCAATCTTCTCTCTATCTAAAAAGCTTTCTGCCTTCCAAAGAGTTTTCTAGAGCTTTCATTTTCAGATCCCAAGCCAGTTACAATCCTCTAGTCGATTTGCCAGTACGGTACGGTCTAGAAGTTTCTGAGAGATTGTAATCAGAAGGCTTGATTGAAGAATACCTCTTCATATTTGAAGTTGGACGAGTTCTTCGTATCAAAGCTCGCGTTGTAGAAGTTGCAAGGACTTCGTAAGAAAACTTGCGGTTTTTCCTATAGTGGATTCAACTGGTAGCAAGAGTTCTATCGACTGGATTAGTCCTCAACAGAGGGATACCAGTATACATCGCTGTCTTTGCGTTTGCTTTCTGAACTCTGCCTTTACATTATTTCAACTGTGATTATATACTGTGATTGTGTTGCTAACATTTTTTAATTAGCATTATTCCGCTGCCAACTCTATTCACCCCCCCTCTAGAGTATTACGCTTTACTATATCGTTCCTACAATTGGTATCAAAGCAGGTGTTACAGGTAAAGCGAGGTAACAGTGCTATTATTTATTCATTATTTATTAGATCACAGCACATCACATGGCTACTATGAAATTCACAAGTGAAGGTCAGGCTACAAACAGACCCCCACTGTTTGATGGTACTAACTACACTTATTGGAAAACACGGATGAGTTTCTTCTTGAAATCTCTTGATTTTGACTTATGGGCTATTGTTCTTGATGGCTATCAGAAGCCACCTCGTATAAATGTCGAGGGAGTTTTGGTTGAAAAACCCCAAAGCAGTTATACAGAGGAAGAAAAGAAAAATGCCAGTCTTGACGCACGTGCCATTAATGCTCTTTTTTGTGCCTTAGACAGAACAGAATTTAACAGGGTATCTACATGCACAACGGCAAATGGTGTGTGGAAGCTTCTCGAAGTTACACATGAAGGCACGACTCAAGTCAAGGAGTCAAAAGTCAGCAGACTTACTCAAGAGTACGAGGCGTTCAAAATGAAGCCAAATGAAACAGTCACACAAATGTTCGAGAGGTTCTTGGATATTGTAAACCCTTTGTCCTCCTTAGGCAAAGATTACAGTAACCACGAAAAGATTCGCAAACTCCTGCGAGCTCTCACCAAGAACTGGATTCCAAAGGCTACAGCTATCATTGAAGGAAACGACCTCACCACAATGTCACTTGAAGTACTCATGGGTAAACTACTCACTCATGAACTGGAGCTACAAGATTTTGAAGAGCCTGCTCCAAAGGAGAAGACTATCGCCCTCAAGGCTCAGCACAGAAAAGCTGTTGAAGATGACTCAGACAGTAGTGGATCTGACGCTGAAGATCAAGCTCTCCTAGCAAGGAAGTTCAAAAGATTCATGAGACATGAGAAGATAGTCAAAGAGAACAACAGCAACAACTGGTATCAAGAAGATGCTGTCTGCTATGGCTGTAAGAAGAAGGGACATATGAAGAAGGACTGTCCCATCAACTCATCATCGAGCAAGAAGAACAACAGGTATGAAAAAGGCAACCTAAAAAGATCAACATCTCGAAAATATGCCAACACCAGCATATGGCATGAGAGTGAAGCTAGCGACTCAGAAGATGAACATTCAGAGGACGCTGCAAACATCTGCTTCATGGCAATCGATCAGGTACCTACTGAACCTGTAGAAACATATGATGACTTCACCTTTGAGCAATTAGGAGATGCCTTCAGTGACCTGATGCTTGACTACAGGAAACTGCGTAGTAAATATCAGACCGCTAAGAAGGTACTCAAAGAGTACAAAGGAGAAATAGGAAGACTTACCGACCTACTAGCTGAGGTTAGAGCTAATATTAGTGAGTCTGGTGAGCTTTCCTCTATAAAGCTCTTATTACACGAGACTAAACAGTCATCCGAAGAGAAAGACAAGATTATAGACCAATTGAGAGAAGATCTTTCTAGAGAAAAGAAAAGTCTTCAATCTGCACAAATCAGAATGGAATCACTCACTTCTGATTATACTAAGTTATATGACACTTCCAAAAGGTTGGAAATTAGGTTAGGAAAACAGCCTGAGCCTGCTGCTTCCTATCCTAACACGTGTCACTTACCGAGAATTCGGAACATTTCCAAGCCAAACACTGTCAGACCAAACCATATAAAACCTTTACCCCAAAAGGTTAAGCCCAAACATGATCATAGGTATGCATTCTTCTGTACTATAAAACCTAAACCTACCAACCATGCACACCACTCAGCTTTCAACACTCGACATGCACAATGTCATTATTGTGGCCTCATTGGTCATATATCATCTGCATGTAGAATGAGAAAGCTTGTAGATTTAAATGTTTATGCTTGGATACCTAAAGCTAACAATTCAGGACCCTACAAGAAATGAGTACCAAAGGTTTCATCTGCAAACTGTTTTGTAGGTGGAACACCCTTCACATGCTAGAAGCAAATAGATCCTCGACAGCGGTTGCTCACGGCATATGACCGGTGACGCTACCCTATTTGCAACACTGTCGAAGAAGAAGAAGGAAGGTTATGTTTCCTTCGGTAATAATTTGAAAGGGTATATTATTGGTATCGGTGATGTTGGTAAGTCTCCCTATCCAGTAATTAAAGATGTCTGTCTGGTTACCGAGTTGAAACATAATCTGCTCAGCATAAGTCATCTAGCTGATCATGGTTATGGTATCAACTTTGGCAAAGACAAATGTACTATAGTTGATAGCTCAACTGGTAGTACTATCTTTGAAGGAATCAGGGAAGACAATATATATGTTTTCTATCTGCTGGAAGAAGCTAACATTTCAGGTAGATGCTTAATGGCCAAAAGTGATGAGAGTCATCTATGGCACATGAGACTCGGTCATGCAAACATGGATACAATTTCAAGATTATCCACAAAGAAGATAGTATGCGGTTTACCAGACATAACATTCAAGAAGGATTCGGTATGCAGCCAATGTGAAAAGAACAAGGCTACCAGATCCACATTCAAGTCTGTAAACGCAGTATGTACTACTAGACCTCTACAATTGCTACACATGGATTTATTCGATCCTAGCAGAGTTGCTAGCCTCGGAGGTAAATTATATGCATTTGTTATTGTAGATGATTTTTCTAGATACACGTGGGTATATTTCTTGACACGCAAGAATGACGCATTATCCGAATTTGTCGCCTTTTGCAAGAAAGTACAAAATGAAAAAGGTTACATGATCACTCGAATTAGAAGTGATCATGGAGGCGAATTCGAGAATGCTGATTTCGAGCAATTTTGTGACACACACGATTTCATACATGAGTTCTCCTGTCCTAGAACTCCACAATAAAATGGAGTTGTGGAACGTAAGAACAGAACTCTAACCGAAATGGCCAGAGTGATGTTAAATCAATTTAGCCTACCCAAATACTTCTGGGCTGAAGCTGTCAATACAGCTTGCTTTGTGCTCAATAGAGTTCTAATTCGACCCAAATCGAAGAAGACTCCATTTGAGTTATGGTTTGATAGAATTCCTTCAGTTTCATACTTTAAGATTTTTGGCTGTAAGTGCTTTATTCTTAATACTAAAGACAACTTGGGAAAGTTTGACGAAAAGGCCGATGAAGGTATATTTCTAGGTTATGCGGCCAAGAGCAAAGGGTACAGAGTCTTCAACAAACGTACCATGATCATCGAAGAATCAATCAACGTCACTTTTGATGAAATGAACCAAATGACTCACGATGATAGTGATGAAGATCTGCCTACATCAAGTTCAACATCAGCTGAACCTGAACCAAGCTCTGCACTGGCTGAACCCCCTAGAGGAGATCCAGGAACCAGCTACCTACAGAGTCTACCGAAGAGGTTAAAATTCACAGCTGATCATCCACAAGATTTGGTAATTGGTGACATTACCAAAGGAGTAAGTACTCGATCATCCAGTAGAGATATTGTTTCTAGTGTTGTATTTATTTCACAGCTAGAACCTAAATCTATTGATGAAGCATGTAGTGATAGTTTCTGGATAGATGCCATGCAAGAGGAATTGAACCAATTCAAACGGAATCAAGTTTGGAAACTTGTTCCCAAGCCGATTGATCATCCGGTCATTGGCACCCGTTGGGTATTCCGAAACAAACTAAATGAGGATGGTTTAGTAACTCGTAACAAGGCTCGACTCGTAGCTCAAGAATACAATCAAGAAGAGGGTATCGACTACGATGAGACTTATGCCCCAGTTGCGAGATTAGAATCCATTCGAATGTTATGTGCATTTGCATGTTTTCATGATTTCAAACTTTTTCAAATGGATGTAAAAAGTGCTTTTGTAAATGGCTTTATAAAAGAAGAAGTTTTTGTAGCACAACCTCCGGGTTTCACAGATTTCAAAAATCCTGACCATGTTTTCAAGTTGAAGAAAGCCTTATATGGTTTGAAACAAGCCCCTCGTGCTTGGTATGACCGTCTAAGCTCTTTTCTACTTGACAACGGTTTTTCAAAAGGAAAGGTTGACACTACACTATTTATTAAATCTTTTAATGGCAAGCTGCTTTTAATTCAAATCTATGTTGATGATATCATATTTGGATCCACTGATGAATCTCTTTGTCAAGAATTTTCTAAGTGTATGCAGAATGAGTTTGAGATGAGCATGATGGGAGAGCTGAAGTTCTTTCTCGGATTGCAAATCAAACAAACCGACAATGGGACGTTCATTAATCAAGCCAAGTACACAAAAGATTTGCTAAAGAAGTTCGATCTGGACAATGTCAAACCTATTGGCACTCCGATGGCAACTTCAACAAAGCTTGATTCTGACGAACAAGGCAAGCCAGTCGACACACGTAAGTATCGAGGTATGATTGGTAGTTTACTTTACTTAACTGCTAGTCGTCCAGATATAATGTTTAGTGTTTGCCTGTGTGCACGTTTTCAAGCTAACCCAAAGGAATCAGATCTGACCGCAGTTAAGCGTATCTTCCGATACCTTAAGGGCACTTCTTCTGTCGGCTTGTGGTATCCCAAAACTAAATCCTTTAACCTTATTGGTTATTCGGATGCAGATTTTGCTGGATGCAAGGTTGATAGAAAAAGTACTAGCGGTACATGTCATTTCTTAGGCAAGGCTCTAGTCTCTTGGTTTAGTAAAAAGCAAAATTCTGTAGCCTTATCAACAACAGAGGCTGAGTATATCGCCGCAGGACGTTGTTGCGCTCAGATTTTGTGGATGAAACAAACCCTAGAAGACTTTGATTTATTTTTCACACATATTCCTATTTTCTGTGATAACACGAGCACCATTAATTTGACTAAGAATCCTGTATGTCATTCTCGTACTAAACATATCAAAATTAGACATCATTTTCTTAGAGATCATTATCAAAATGGAGATATAAACCTTGTGTACATAGATACTGAAAATCAATTAGCTGACATCTTCACTAAACCTCTAGCGGAAGATCGTTTCAATTATTTACGTCGAAAATTAGGAATTTTGGACGTCAATAATATTAATTGATTTTATTTTATGATTATATATCATTATGCAAAAACTGTGTTAGAGACAAGCTAATAAAGAGTCTGTCTGTCACCACAACTACGGTTGAAGCGAAGCGGTACTTAAGAGTTCTCCGGTGAACCTCCGCCAGCTGGGACAGTACTCCTACAGCTAATCTGAGACAGTCACTGTATAATGACATTTAATTCATAAAATATTATTAATTATGTTATTTGAAGACTAAAATAACTAATCTTTGAATTAAATATTTGCAACGAGTCAATGAAAAAGAAGTAGCAAAAATCAACCTGAAAGAACCCTAGGCGAATTCGGCCAGAGCTCTGACCGAATTCTGCCCGAGTTCGATTAAGGATGTCTGTGTATATATATATATATACAGAACCCGAGAGCTTCTTCTCTTCCATTACTTCCAAACTTTCAAACAGCAGCTCCAGCCGCCCGAAACTCCTCCAAACCCTAGGTATTCACCAACCCATTGCTCCCTATTTACTTGGTGAAATCCTTCCAAATTTTGGAATCGTGCGGAGATCGTTCTTCTCTACAACATATCCAATTTTCGTGAGGTATAACTCCCTCTCTCTCCACCTTTCAAATTAGTGCTTTTTATTTTCAATGGCACCTAGATTTAATCCGTCTAAGAGGAAGAAGACCACTCCTAGTGCGGAAGGGTCCTCTTCGAATCCTCACACAGATTCTTTGTTTTCGCCGGTCCAAAAGAGCGACGGCACTTTCGATGGGTTCTTCTTTCAAACCCTCGATCAAGCTTTATTATGGTACGGTGACTTTTCCACCCGATCCATATGTAGCGACGCTCCGGTTAAATGGACGGTATTCTCTGATCATCGTCACTTATTCGAGGCATTAGGGTTACACTTACTTGTTAAACTGTGCTTCCCAATAGCTACTAATGCCATTAGATTGTTCTATTGCAATCTCGTAGTTAACACTTTTGACGTGAGCACACGTGTTGGAGGCATAGACATTGAGTTCAATGATGTCCTCCTAGCGGAGATTCTTGGTTTTTCCAATGAAGGTGAACCGCTAGTTGATATCACGGAATTCGATTTCCCCGAAGGCACTACACTCACGAGTTTCAAAACGGAACTCTGTGCACCTGACAGAGTACGTTCTGGAAAGTTCAAGGCTAACAACCTGAACTTGTTTAACTACGAATTGCATCGCATCATCTACTCTACTCTTCTTCCAAAATCTACTTCCAAGGATGATGTGACTTCGCTTGAGCTGTCCGCCATGTACCATCTTATCAAGGGGATTCCTTTTTTCGCCCCTAAGACTATTATTCAGATGATGGGACGTTGTCGTACTAGAGATCGAAATCTCTCTTACGCGATGATTCTCCCTCGTATCTTTCAGCGATTCGAGATCGATCTATCGACTTGTACTCAGGACTCTGAGCCCAAGTTACTCCAGCTTTCTCGTCGCAGCCGGACTGCTTCAGCTCCACTTCCTGCTCCTCCTACTGCACCATCTTCACCACATCAGCCGTATGCCATGACTTTTGAGGGCATACATCAGCATTTATCATCTTTGCACGTCTCGATGACGGACATGGCTCGCGAGTGTGAGTTCCGCGATGTCACCCGTTATCAGGCGATGGCAAACTCCTTGGCTGATCTTCGATTCGCTCAGACTGGTTATTCAGCCGGTTCCATCCCTCGAGATCCAGCTTTTTCGGGTTACCGCTGTGAGGATGAGGCTGTTCATGCCTACTTCCAGCCAGGTAACGCCTATGACTGGTATCGTGTACCTCGAGATTACGTTGGTGAGTTCTATGCTGGCGCCCCTACTCATCCTACTGGCACTGGTACTTCTGGTGCTGGTACTTCCGGTCATGCTGGCCACGCTGCTGATGATATTGATGAGGATAGTGATGATGAGATCTGATTTGATTATTAGTGATATTCTATTGTATACTTGGAAATGCTCCGACATTCCAAGTTTTTATCATTTACTTTTTATCAGTACTTTGTAGTTTGCTATCAGTACTTTTTATCTTCATGGACATGTTTATGATGTTTCATTTATGACATCTCAGTTTATTTCAGCATTTTGTTTAAGCACTATCTCTTTATACTGCTTCTCCATTTTAAACTACCTGTGAAATAGCATGCCTGAGATTTTTTTTATGTTTTTGAAGCAATACATGCCTGTGATGATAATTTGTAGAAATATTACATGCCTGTGATGCTATATCTCTAATTCTTATACTATATTTCTTTTATTTGTTTTCTCGCTATTTGTTACTTATGCATTGATTGCGGGGGAGTCTTCTGCATTTACTGCGGGGGAGCCTTCTCTTGTGCAATTATTTTGCTAAGTGACAAAGGGGGAGAAAATTAAAAATGATCTAACATTTTTTTTGAGTTAAATACAGGTTATGAACAATTTCTACTTTTTGATATTTTTGAACAAGCTTGAACAAGCTTAATGTTATATCATTCATAGTTTGTCAATTATCAAAATGGGGAAGATTGTTGGCCCATTGGTCATATGGTCAACCTGATTTTAATAATTGATCAAAACTCTGTCTGGATATACGAAGCTTGTTGGGACATCTCAGCTTCTTGGACATAAGCAAGATTGGATATTCACTCCGTTCAAGACTGAAGATCTGTTTGCCTACTTGAGTCTGTACTTCCTATGCAATATAATTTTTTACTTTATTTGAGTCTAGGAATACGTTATACACCAAGTCGTACTGGCAAATAGGCTATCCCCAAAATAGTTTAAAATGTTTTTAAAATGACCTATCAAAATGTTTACAAAAAGGTTTTCAAAAAGGTTTTCAAAAATCACCAAAAATCTATTTTAAAACCCTAACCTAACCCTGACAGAACTCGGCCAGAGTTCGGCCAGAGTTCGGTTGGTGGCCGTTTGATTTTTGAAATTCTCTGGAACTTGGTCCTCCTGCAGTTGCGGATTTGACCGAGATTTGCTCATCGAGTTCTGCCCGAATTCTGCCCGATTTCTGACAGAGTTCTCCCTTTGGAATTCCTATAAATAGAGATGGATTTCGATCATTTCAATTCACTCATTCACTTTCAATCTTCTCTCTATCTAAAAAGCTTTCTGCCTTCCAAAGAGTCTTCTAGAGCTTTCATTTTCAGATCCCAAGCCAGTTACAATCCTCTAGTCGATTTGCCAGTGCGGTACGATCTAGAAGTTTCTGAGAGATTGTAATCAGAAGGCTTGATTGAAGAATACCTCTTCACATTTGAAGTTGGACGAGTTCTTCGTATCAAAGCTCGCGTTGTAGAAGTTGCAAGAACTTCGTAAGAAAACTTGCGGTTTTTCCTATAGTGGATTCAACTGGTAGCAAGAGTTCTACCGACTGGATTAGTCCTCAACAGAGGGATACCAGTATACATCGCTGTCTTTGCGTTTGCTTTCTGAACTCTGCCTTTACATTATTTCAACTGTGATTATATACTGTGATTGTGTTGCTAACATTTTTTAATTAGCATTATTCCGCTGCCAACTCTATTCACCCCCCTCTAGAGTATTACGCTTTACTATATCGTTCCTACACTGCTGATGCTCCTCCTGCTCCGGCCCCTGTTCCAGGATTTGATCAGACGTTCTATCAGCGCTTTGATTACTTTGTTGCTGTCTCTACGCAACGTCATCTGGATTCGGAGTTCCGGCGTATTTCTCAGGCCCGGGTGCTGAGGAATGGCATTGCTGACCTCCACTACAGCCTGGCTCATGATCCTGTCCATCCAGTCACCATCTTACCTCACCCTACCTTTCCGGGTCCTCGATTTACTGATGAGGCTTCCTTTCAGTATTTCGACCCGACTACAGCCTACTTTCCTCATGAGACTCCTGGTGCGGACAACCCCACGATGTGACGTGGATTCAGCTATGGGCTAGTGGACATTTGTTAGATGATGATCAGTTGATTTTTTTTATTTCATGTCTAAACTGATTAGTTAGACATTTTCAGTTGTACTTTTGGATTATTAGTGGAAATTTTCATGACTGTTTCAGTTTATTATGAGCCGTTTCTTTCTATATTAGTTGTTTCCATATGTCTTATGCTATGATTATGTCTTTTTGCTTCACTTTGTCTTGTGTTTGTCTATTGTTGGCTTCACATATTACGGGGGAGCCAAGTCATTTTACTACTTGATAAAGGGGGAGAAAAAGAGTACAATACCAAAAAGCAAAGCATATACAAAACAAAGCATATACAAATACAAAATCAAAACATCTCATTTTTTTCAGGAACTTTGTATTTTGTTCTATTTCATATAAATATGTTTTGGTATAGACTCAAGTTTGTCAATTATCAAAATAGGGGAGATTGTTGGCCTATTCCATGGTCACACCCGATTTCGATAATCAACATACACTTAAGTCAATACACAAAATATAGAAAATGCTGCTAATCATTTCAGGATACATGAAATCAAATTCAACGGACGATGTACTGCATCAAACAAAGCGTCAACATCATCAAATCTTCAGAAGACTCATTTCTCATTTTATTCTGTATTTTATATTTTATTGAGTCTAGAATTTATTTTGTAAAATTAGTTTTGGTAATACTGGCTTAGGGTTAAAACTGTCCACATTCCAAAAGCCTACCTATTTACCATTCGTATTTCATTTACAAAACATTTCAAAAACATATTTTGAAAATATCCTTTACAAATGATTTTACAAATAAGCAAAAACATATTTTGAAAACTGTTTTTACAAATGATTTTTAAATATCTCCTGACAGAACCCGTAACCGAGTTCGGCCCGAGTTCGGTCAAAAATGATTCAAACTTCTGTTGCCTCCAAATCAGCGAGCAACGTCTCTTTGCATGATATTTGCATCCGAACTCTGCCCGAGTTCAGTTCGAGAAAACACCTATAAATAGAGAAGAAATTTTCATTTCAAATCATTCATTCATTCTTCATTCTCTCTTCTCTACTACTCAAGTGTTTTCAAACGATCTAAGACTTTCAAATCATACATATACATCTCTTAGCCAAAAACCAGTACTATCAGAGTTGATTTAGAATCTTTTGGTGTTTCAAGAGTTGTAAAGAGGTCGTTCCAAGTTCAACAACTTTTCCTGTTGTGGAGCTGGTCGTGCGCTCGTCACCAAGCACGGTGTGTTGTGGAGCTGGTCGTGCGCTCGTCACCAAGCACGGTGTTGTAAGAGACTGCAAGCTCTCAGTTAAAGCTTGTGCCATAGTGGATTAACATCGAGCAAGAGTACTCGAGACTGGATTAGTCCTCTCAGAGGGATACCAGTATATATCGTTGTGTCACTGAGTTTGAATTTTCTATATTTATTTACTGTCTCTTATATCTCTGCCATAGTTTAATTTTTAATTGGTGATTATTTTTCGCTGCACACACACACTCTATTCACCCCCCTCTAGAGGTGCTCAACGGTCCTACAGTAGCAGGTGACTTCGGATTGGAGATCGCCAATTTGACACTTCAGACGAATCTTCCCAATTGGGTAGCTCCTGCCCGAATTGAAACCGCTGATGGCGGTGCTTGTAGGTGTCAGGCGATGCATTAGAATGCGAAGATGGTGTAGCAGGCCCTTCGGGATAATGCTTATGGAAAAGCCAGGATCGATGTGCATCCGATCCACCTTTACGTCGCTGATGTATCCAGTGTAGTATAGCGGGCGATCATGTAGGTTGGTTTTGATGAGCATGTCCTGCGGAGTGAAGACAATATTGGGCATCGCTCCCGTGCAAGCGCTGTCTTGGAGATCTGCAGGCGGGTTCTCTCCCGTGAGGTTGACCTGAGCCAGGTATGCGTTGGCATTTTGGAGTGCATTACTCAAAGCCGCACGAACATCCTTTGAGAGTCTCAGAAGCTCGTATAATGACAGCTTGGCCGGCGTATTGGCCACCTGTGCCAAGATGTCGAAGTTGTATGGCTTCTCTAGCCCCTGCGGTACCTCTTTTCGGAGGGATTTGTCAAAGCGAGTCTCCTTCGGCCTAGGCTTGTCGGTCGTCGGAGGCTGAGCCGATCCCGGAGCGTCGGTTGTAGCGGGCTGATGATCTTCAGCTGGGTTGTCAGCCACAGGTTGGGATTGTGCCCCAGATCGCGTGACGATGGCTGTAGCTTCTTCAATATCTGCCGAAATTGTGCGACAGGACCTGACTTTTCCACTCTTTCTTTTGTAGATGGAAGATGGTGTGGGCTGAGTCACTTCTGATACCAAGTCTGGATGGACCTACATGACCTCCCCTCGTGATGTGGTGAGGGGCACTAGACCAGCAGCCTGATCTCGGGGAGGTGGAAGATTAGCAATCTTTATTGTCGCCAGAGGGATGGGGACCACGCCGTCTTGAGTTTCCATCGGAGGGAAGCTGCCGAATTGTACTGACACCATATTGACTGCCACCGTTACCTCTTCGAAATCGATGGCAAGTGCATTCGAATCGATGAGATTTTGGATGTACCGTTTTAGTTGGTAGCAGTCGTGTGTGGCATGGTGGATGCAGCAATGGTAATGGTAGTACTTTGGGTTCTCTATGTCTGTCTGTCGCGGTTCCCGTCTTGGTGGAGGAAGCTGAATTCTGTCTCCTTGTATGAGCATGTCCAAGATGGGCTTGACGTGACCGTCTTCGAAGGAGTAAGTAATTTGTGGCCATTGTTTGTCTGCCGGCTTTGGCTCAGGTTTCTGCACGGTGTCGGCCACCATAGCCTGCTTACCTCTGCTGTCCCAGTTGTTGGAGGGGCTACCCCCATTGTCGTTGTTTGGACGCTTGCCCTTATTCTCTCCGTCCGAGATGTGCAGTCCCAATTGGCGGGCTTTCTTCAATCGTTCTTCGACGCTTATGGCACTGATGATGAACGTCTTCCAATCCTTGAATTAAATTTTGCCCATCCAGAGACTGATTGTTGTAGGCCTCAAAAATGAAGTCACGCTGAGTTGATCAGAACAAGTCACGCAGAGTGATCCAAGAAGCAGCACAAAAGATACGCTAAGTTCTGCCTGGCCATTTCCTTTAGAAGTCACGCAGAGACAGCTCAGCCATACGTAAGAATCATAATGACTGACAACACAACAGTCGAAAAACGTCTCCTCATATGCCACGTATGCACAGAACTCGAGAGATCACAGCCGTCTTTTGCGTGATTTTCGAAATCTTCCTTAGCAAGACTCACTCTTCACCAAGTTGGCGTGACTTTGGGTCTTATCTTCATTTAATGCGACTGACAATATAATCAATGTCAGAGATTTTGTGTCAGACGAAGCGTGCCAAAACAAGACAGCTGGCGGTTTGCGTGGATTCTGAACCTTCTCTTCCTCAAAATATTGCGTGACTTTTGAGTTATTCTTCTCAAAGCCTGCGTGAATTCTGAAGTATTCTTCTTCAAAGCTTGCGTGGATTTCGCCTTCAACGAGTCTGCGTTAACGAATCTGCGTGGATTTTTTGCCTTCAGCAAGTCAGCGTGGATTTCATTTCAACTGGAGTACGTGGCAGCCATGCCACCGATCTCTCTCTCGCGTGCCCAGTAACTTGTACACGACCCATGCACTGATGCCATGTGTCCAACAGTTATGGGCCACGTCCAGTAACTACTCACTAATCCTGCGTGTATTTAGAGTCTGCGTGACTTTTCAAGTGCACCAGTGGTGAGGTAGTTATCTTTTCAGTTATTATTTTTGACTCTATAAATAGAGTTCATTTTTTCTCATTCATTGTACAGATACATTGATATCTACTGTCAAAATTTTGAGAGCTTTTCTTCTTCGCATAGTCCAAGGGATAAAGCGATCGTCTTCTAGATCGGATTCCTACAGTTGTAATTTTCCCAGAAACACAACAAATAAAGAGAATTTCTTTATGGAAAACAAATTGGCGACTCTGCTGGGGAAAACCATCTCCTCTTCTGAGATGGTAATAACTCAATGCGACACTTCGTCAATCGGCTCGACGAAGAAGGTGATGACGATCAAATTCGATCAACTCGCCTATGAAGAAATGCAGTGGGCTAAGGGTGGCAAGCCCACTCCAGCCTCCATCATCACTGCCAAGTCGAAGGGACACTCTGTCTATGTCCCTAAGAATCAGTTGGCAGTCAATGGTGAAGTCTCTGCCACAGTGTCTACTCCTAACACTGGCAAGAACTCCACTGCAAGCACGCACACTCTTGTGCGCTCGAAGATGACAGTAACTAAAAGTCACGCTGACAGTACTGGCTTCTTAGCCGAATCTGTTCCAGCGTGCAAATTCAACTCTAAAAGTCACGCTGACAGTACTGGCTCCTTAGCCGAATCTGTTCCAGCGTGTAAATTCAACTCTAAAAGTCATGCTGACAGTACTGGCGCCTTAGCCAAATCTGTTCCAGCGTGCAAATTCAACTCTAAAAGTCACGCTGACAGTACTGGCTCATTAGCTAAATCTGTTCCAGCGTGCAAATTCAACTCTAAAAGTCACGCTGATAGTACTGGCTCCTTAGCCAAATCTATTCCAGTGTGCAATCCCACATTCAACAGTCACGCTGACAGTACTGGTTTCTTAGCCAAGTCTGTTTCAGCGTGTATTTCATCAGAGAAGAATAGCTCCTTAGTTATCTCTTCTTCTTCACCGAGTTCTACTAGAACTGGGGGTGGTCTTCCACACAAAGTCCCTTCGAAAAGGAATAACTCTTTAGTTGTTTCTTCTGCTCCTGTAGTTTTTACTTCAGGAACAGCTTTGACTGATACTTTTATTAGTCAAAGGAAAGGAGATGGTCTTTTGACTACTCTTCCTTCTGGACATTCTATGTCTCAAAACTTGAATGAGTCTAAGAAGAAACATTCCTTAATGTCTTCTTCTTTGATTTCTTCAAATTGGGCACAGAATCTGTCCATTAAAGAGGGTCTATTACCAACTCCTAATCAAAGGAGTGGTTCAACTCTTCCTTCTCTGCAAATATCCAGATCAATGGAAGGAAAACTCCAGGTTTCCAAAATTAATGTGTTACCTTCCACTGATTTAAGAACAAAACTCAGCACTTCTGGTGTTAAGAAACCATACCAATTGGATATGAAGATAAAAGATCCAGATGCAGAGTATGCAAGAAATTATGTGGCTCACATTAATCACTCTTTATATAATCAAGAGCCATCAAGACCCAAGAACAGGAAGTATACTCCTCAATCTTCACAAACAGATTTACGGGAATATCTTCAACAGAAGAGAAGGAGTAATTCTATATCAAAGGAACATGCTGAATGTGACTTCTATCCAAGAGTCATAATTCAGTGCAGATGTCAATCAACAGTTCAAGACCATGGTGATCATGAATGTGACTTCCAGCCAAGAGTCACAATGCAATGCAGATGTCAAAATAAACGACAGTCTGTCTTCAATAGGATTAAGTATGAACCTATGCCTGATGAAGATGAGCCTTTGTTTGCCTCTGTCAACATGACTTCTCGGGACACCGGGGGTAGAGTTGATAGTCCAGATGGAGTATATAGAAACACCAGAACAAGACTCCTGGCTTCTAGTCAAAGAAATTTGATCCCTGAAATTGATTCTGAATTTCTTGGAGAATCTAACTTTCCACCTCTTCCTACTGGGGGTAATTCTCCTATAGTTGACTTTGATGCACGAAGCAATGATTCAGAGCATACAACATCTACTAGTTCATCAATAATCCCTCATACAGTCACGACTTACATGGTTGATGGGAATACTGATGAACCTTCTTCTTCCTTGACTCCTCAAGATCAAAGAATTGCTTCTTTGGAACAGCAAATGAAGTCTATGACTGACACAATGAAGTCGATGTATGAACTCATGACAGCTCAGTTGCAAAATCGACAGACTATATCAGATGCCATACCAGTTGATACTGATATAAGTCCAGTACAAGTTCCTCCAGCAGTACAATCCAATACTCCTGGACCAGCTCAACCAAATCCTAGTCTCTCTGGAGCTGGGGGTAGTGCTTACAATGCTGTTCCTCCTTCCAACTATTCTCTACAAGCCACAACTCCACAATCTTCGGGAGTTGTCTCTGAAGAATTAAAGAATCTCAAAACTCAATTCGAGGCATTCAAATAGAAGGATGGTTTACAAAGGTTAGGCATCAAGCAGCCTTATCCGATAGAATGGAAGCAAGTATCATATCCTCCTAAATACAAGCCTCCTACTATCTCATTCTATGATGGAACCACTTCTCCAAGTCAGTTTATCAATCACTTTGAAGTGATGACTGATCAACTGCAACCAAGTGATGCCCTCCTTACTCGGGTATTTATTGGATGTCTCAAGGGAACGGCTTATGAATGGTATAGGAGTCTCCCAGATGGGAGTATTACCTCATTTGCTGGTTTCAAACAGATGTTTCTTGAAAGGTTCTATGAAGGGCTTAATGACATGACTATGTCTGCTCTTATTAGAATCAAGCAGAAAAATAATGAATCCACAGAGGAATACATTGAACGGTTTCGAAGAGAAGCTCTGAAGATGCCTCTTGGAACTCCTGATGCTGTCACCATTGACACGTGCAAATCAAACTTGTTGCCAATCATCAGTATGTGGACAGGGTCCACTCAATTTCAAGATTGGCCTTCCTTCATAGTCAGTGCCAAAGCTACAGAAATCAGTGCTGAAACCTTCAAAGGTTTAGGAGTGCAGATGACTCCTAAAGAAACAAGACAAGGTGCTAACAATAAAAATAATGCTCGCAAAGGAAAAGAAACTCTTGAAGTTAATCTTCAGAGCAAAGATGCATCAAATGTTCAAACTCCTGCCTCTACAACTCATCAATCAAGAACACCTCGCCCCAAAGAAGAATATTCTTTTGATGACGACGATGTCCTTGGTATCTTTGAATGTCTGCTGAAAGGTAATAAAATACAATTACCAGAGATCAAGAAACCTGATGAAGCTGGTAAGACAGATCATCCTAAATACTGTCCATATCATAGAATGTTGGGTCACACAATTCGTACTTGTTATGTATTGAAAGGAAAGATCCAAGAAATGATTAAATCTGGAGCTATCTCTCTTACTCTAAAAGAGAAGACCGTCACCTCCAACGTCGTCTCTATGCAATTTAGAGATTTCCCTCCTCAACTCCTTGAAAGTGGGATTGTTCCTATTCCCAAGGCAACTCTTGACATAGTGAATCTTCCTCCTCCACAGTCTGAAGGATTAGTGCCAATCACTTTGGAAACAGGGGAAATCATGTGGATCCATCCTGATCTAGTGGCAGATTTTGAATCGCCTTCTCCTCAAAAGATTTCTTCTCAAAAATCCAAGAAGGCTGGAAAGATCAAGTCATGTCATATGACTTCTCTTGGGTCTACCTCTGACACAGAGCCAAAAGACAAAGAAGAAGCACTTGTTAGTGCTACTCGAACGGGGAAACCTTACCTAAAGGATTATTCTAAAAATCTTGAAGATCCTACTGATATCCCTTCAGATGCTAAAGATGTTCCTAATGTTCCTCCTGAAGAAGAATCATCTACTGAACCTGTTCCTCCCAAGCCTACGGCTCTGGAGAAAGGCAAACAACAGGCTCGGTTTGATAAGCCAATCAAGAAATCTTCTCCCCTTGGACTTCAGAAGCCTTACAACTTCGACATTTTGGCTCAGCTTGCTAATACTCCAGCTAGAATGTCCCTCTTTGAACTTCTACGTCTTTCTAAAGAAACTCGGAAGACGTTAAGTGAAGCACTTCTACAAGCTGACTCTTGTCTTGCACAATTGAAGAAGCCGGATGCGGAACCTGCCACTTGCTTACATTGCAACAGTGTACTGAAGATTATCCCAAATATCACCTTTACACAAGACGACATGTTACTGGAGGATAATCGACATGACCGACCTCTCTACTACACTGGTTATATTGATACGATGAAGATAGATCGTATCCTTATTGACCCAGGGTCTAGTATAAGCATAATGCCAAAGAGTTTGTTGGATGAACTAAAAATCCCTCTTCACAAGCTCTCCAAGACGGTTACTACTATCTTGGGATTCAATCAAAGCCGAAGTGAGCCTTTGGAAAAGATTTATCTGAAGCTTCAGATAGGCGATTTCAGATCTAAAGTCACTTTCTATGTGATCGAGATCGTAGGATCCTATAATCTTCTTCTGAGGAGGCCCTTTCTTCATAAAAATAATGTGGTGCCCTCTACTCTTCATCAATGTTTTAAATACATTGATAGCAATGGGAGAGTACAAAAAGAAGTTACTGATATAAATCCCTTCCATGGGGTTGAAGCTTATTTCAACGATTCTCGAATGTACAAAGAAGAGTATACAAGGATCATACAAGCTATGGAGAAAGAAGATGTACAAAGTAAGACTTTAATAATCCCTGTTAAAAGTTGAACTACTCAGCAACAATCTCCTAAACCCTCTGGAGAAGATTCTTTCATCATTCCAGTGAGTGGACGGATCTCTCCGTTACCTCAGTCATCTACTCAAAATATACTGATCATTCCTGTCAGTGGGCGTACTACAGTTCATGTACCTTCACAAGATACTCTGCTAATTCCAGTTGGAGGCCGGACTACTCTTCCTACTCAAACTTCAAGGGAGGTCACCTCTTCTGAGCCATTTGTTATCGATCTTAATCGAAACAAAGCTTCTTCTTCTTCTCCCCCTTTAGTCATTGACTTGGCTAAAATCTCTAAGGCTCAGCCTTCTCCCAATGTAAATATTGCTGCTTTTACATTTAACGAAAAGTCTCCACCTTTGCAGTACATTGATGTGTGTAATTATGTTCATAGTTATTTACATCTGTTAGATGACTTGAACACAATAACCATAGGAGTTGTACAGACTGTTCATACAGATGTATCTCTAGAACTTGTACAATCTTCATACTTTCTAGTTCCCAGCAGAAAGCCAGGAGACATTCCAATATTCTTCTACAAAGGGCCTCAAAATCCTTCTGATCTTGATGATGATGACAAAAATGATGATACTGGAAGATTACAACTACGTCGTTATAGTCAACAATCTAGAGACATCATCAAAAATATGGGCTATGACTTCAGGACTGGCCTCAATGATGGAAAAGAAAGAAAAATACCTGTCCGGATTCCTCCTTTGAAATATGGAAGGACGAAATGCGGATTGGGTTATACTGCTCCTACTCCTTTCATCAATATTATCCATGAAGATCCCGAGTCTGACGAAGATATGAGATCTGATTCTTCTAGTACCACTTCTTGGGATTCCGATACGAGTATCGGTGACTTCTATTGCAACCTTCTGTCTTCCAATATGGTTTCCGTTGACCATTCTGAAGAAAGTGATGAAGACGAAGAAGAGTTTGAAATCTCACCTGAATCAGAACAGTGGGCCCAAAGATTAGATAATCAATAGGAGTTCCGTTTCGAGCAAAAAGAACCACCGACTGAAGATAAACTTGTTCAAATAGATGTTGGTGAAGAGGGATCTCCCAAACCAATATTCATCAGTGAAAGTCTTTCAGAAACTGATAAGAAAGACATGATCAAACTCATTCGTGATTACATCGATGTCTTTGCTTGGAGTTATGAAGATATGCCAGGGCTTGATCCTCAAATTGCAACTCACAAGCTCAATATCTTGCCGAATGCTAAACCGGTCAAACAACAACAGCGACGATTTCGTCCAGACATCATGGATGCAATTGAAGCTGAAGTCAATAAACTCATTACCTCTTGGTTTATTAGAGAGGAACAACATCCCGATTGGGTGGCTAATATTGTTCCTGTTCTTAAAAAGACTGGCAAGATCAGAGTATGCATAGACTTTCGCGATCTCAATGCGGCATGTCCTAAAGACGAATTCCCTCTACCAATCACTGATGTCATGGTTGATAATACCTGTGGATTTGAACGAATGTCATTCATGGACGGGTATTCTGGGTACAATCAGATCAAAATATTTCCAGAGGACGAGAAGCATACTTCTTTCAGAACGCCGATTGGTACATACTGTTATACAGTTATGCCATTCGGTCTCAAGAATGCAGGAGCGACTTATCAACAAGCTATGAGCACTATATTCCGTGAATATTTGCGGAAAATAGTCGAATGCTATGTTGATGATATTGCAGTCAAAAGTCGACAAAAGGAGGATCATATCCAAGATTTGAAGATTATATTTGATCTAATGCGTAAGCATCAATTAAAGATGAACCCTACTAAGTCCTTCTTAGGCGTCTCTAGTGGTAAATTTCTCGACTTTGTCATTACCTCTAAAGGTATACATGTGGATCCCGAGAAGATCAAAGCCATCCAAGAGATGCGTCCTCCACGCACCTTAAAAGAGCTACGAGGATTTCAAGGAAGAATCGCTTATATCAGGAGATTCATCTCTAATTTATCAGGACGCTGCAGACCATTCAACAAACTTATGAAGAAAGGTGTCTCTTTTATCTGGAATGATGAATGTCAGAAAGCATTCGATGATATAAAACAATATCTAATGAGCCCTCCAGTATTGGTACCTCCCATCTCAGGAATACCGTTCCTCCTCTATACTCGAGCAATGAGTCATTCATTGGGTGCATTACTCGCTCAAAAGAATCAAAATGGCCATGAACAAGCCATTTATTATCTCAGCCGCACTATGACCGGAGCTGAACCTCGATATTCACCGGTTGAAAAAGAATGTCTAGCCTTGATGTTTGCTGTCCAAAAGACACCTCATTATATCATTGGCCAGACTATTCATGTCATCTCCAGGATCAATCCTATACGGATCATGATGAAGAAACCCAGTATTTTGAATTCTCGATTGGCTAACTGGGAAATCCTACTTGCTCAGTATGATATGCACTATATTCCTCAGAAATCAGTCAAAGGACAAGCTTTAGCTGATTTTCTGGCTGCTCACTCAATTCCAAAAAATTCAAAACTCTATGATGAAATCCCAGATGAAGTCCTAGATTCAAATCAAATTGCTGAAGAAGATCCTACTTGGCGTCTATTCTTTGATGGAGCATCAAGAATTGGTCCTAATGGCGATATTGTCGCTGGAGTTGGAATTGTTCTTGTATCGCCAGAAGGTCTTGCCATCCAAAGAGCTTATTCTCTCGATCAGCCATGTTCAAACAATGTAGCAGAGTACAACGCATTACTTATTGGTCTTCAACTCGCTAAATATCTGAATATTCAACATTTGGAGGCGTATGGAGACTCTAAACTTATTGTCAATCAGATCAGGGGTACTTATGAAGTTCGCTATCAAGATCTGGTTCCTTATCATAAAAAAGCTATATCTATGGCTTCTTCGTTTGAAGAATTGTTTATTGAATATGTTAGGCGAGCATGTAACACAGAAGCTGATGCCCTTGCTAATCTTACAGCGGTGCTGGCTATCCCAATCAGACGGCAATAAATGATTGTTGTTCGTAATCGAGAATTATTTCATCTTGAAAATAACCTGACTCTAGGACTTCCAGTTGACATTGAAGAATCAATATCTCATGACGTCAACACAACAAGAGGATTTGGATTCAGTCGTAAATCGATATCATCTTCATCCGATTCCAGCATGGAATTCATCTTCAGTAACTCGACTGAGAATCAGAATACGGATAAAGATTGGAGACTTCCTTTCTTAGATCTCGTATTATATGATATTCTTTCGGATGATCCGAGTGAGGCAGCATCTATCAGACGACGATCACTCAGATTCGACTACAATCATACAACAAAGACCTTATATCGTCGAGCTTATGATGGTTTACTCCTTCGATGTGTTGCCGGTGACGAGGCTCAACAAATCATTCGTGAAGCACATGATGGAATTTGTGGAGCACATCAGCCAGGACCAAAACTTCAAGACCGTATTCGACGTATGGGTTATTATTGGCCCACCATGGTATCTGATACCATCGAATACGCAAAGAAGTGTAAAGCTTGTCAAATCCATACGGATTTTATTCATCAACACTCGGAATTTCTACATCCGACGGCATCATCATGGCCCTTCGAAGCTTGGGGCATGGACATTGTCGGCCCGATCAATCCACCGTCATCTAAAGGTCATCGGTTCATTCTCGCAATAACTGATTACTTCTCCAAATGGGCCGAAGCCATTCCTTTATCTGAAGTTAAGACGTCTAATGTCATCAGCTTTATTAAGCACCACGTCATCTACAGATTTGGTGTTCCTCGACGCATTGTTCATGATAACGGACCACAGTTCGTCAGCCAAAAATTTACTCGATTCTGTGACGATCACCGGATCAATAATGTTGCTTCTACCGCATATAATCCAGCAGCTAACGGATTAGCAGAAGCTTTCAACAAGACTATCATCAAACTCCTAAAGAAGTTTGTCTCCACTAACAAACGTAATTGGAGTGACAAGCTCGGAAAATGCTTGTGGGCTTATCGTACTACAGTCCGTAATACTACTAAGTGTACACCTTTCTCTCTGGTGTACGGATCTGAGGCTGTTCTCCCATTAGAGATTCAAATTCCTTCTTTAAGGATAGCAATCGCTAATAAACTCACTGCTGAAAATAATGATCGTCTTCGACTTCAGGAATTAGAAGCTCTGGATGAAAAGCGATTATCTGCTCAACAAAATATTGAATTCTATCAAGCTAGAATTTCAAGGGCTTTTAACAAGAAAGTCAGAATTTGAACATTTCAGAAAGGAGAACTTGTGCTTACTGTCAGACGTCCGATGACTATGACACACATGAGTAAGGGCAAGTTTGATGCAAAATGGGAAGGTCCATTCATTGTCAATAAGATCTTTTCTAATGGGGCTTATCAACTCACTACTCTAGATGGTAAAGCCACTATGATGCCCATCAACGGCAAATTCTTGAAGAAGTACTATGTCTAATATTTCTATCAAGATTGTCCTCCCATCATTCTCCAGCTGTTTTATTGTTCTTTCCGAAGAATCATTCTGATATCTATTATCCCCAGTGGAGATAGGTATTCTACTTTGTATCATTTTCTCAACAAATTTGATATCCAGAAAATCATGTCCATATTACCTCTGAATTTTCTATCTCAATATCATATTTATGAAAATGATATTTAGTCTTTATGATTTCTGAGTCAAAAGATCAATGAATAAAGGCAAAAATATAAAGTGGGAAGGATATATCGTAAACAAAGTTTCCTTAAACGGAGTTTATTTGAGACAAATTCTTCAAGAAAAAGAGTACATCATCATGGAAGATCACTGTAATCCCTTTCATATTTGGGAAGAGGACCACATACATAATCAGCAAAAGAATTGAGTACATCTTTTCCTGACCGCACCAAGAATTGATAGGCAGCCAGCCTCATTGCTTCTTCTTCTTCGGTTTCTCCTGGTTCGACCAGGAAGTCCAGGATATCTTTCGGCGGCTTGGGAGTAGACGAGCTTTCGTCCATTTCCTTCTTCTGCGGAGGTGGATGTTCTTTAACACCTTCAGTAGCTTCGGGGGCGACTTCAGCCTTCTTTATATTCTCTTCAGAAGACATTGTGGATAAAATGCGATCCTTCTATTCAAATATATGCTCTATTTATAGGCATATGGTTACAAGGATCGAAGGGACGTATTCTTTTCCGATATTCAGTTCATCCATTCATTTCTCATATTCATCCGACGTTTCACATGTTCATTAATACTTGACGGTTCATCCGTTCATTTATTACATTCACTCGACAGTTCATCTGTTCATCATTTCCTAACGGTTCATCCGTTCATAATCTTCTATCAATTTATGAAGTGGGGATTCATTATTTATCATGTTTTCATAACCTCTGAATCAATTCCGAATCTACTTACTCATTTGTCATGTTTTGACCTCTGCATAGAAATCAATCTATTTTCTTTTGAGTTCCTATATATTATCACGTCCATAATACCTCTGATAATATCATATACTCTAAAACAGAAAAGATGATTTTATTATCTATCATGTCCACAATTCATCCACAAATACAAATCATTGAGCATAGAAGAATTGTCATTTCCATTCCCATTTCACCACAAAAAGTCTATTACAATTTCTTAGACTTTCCTACAAATCATAATGGAAATCTATTACAAATCTTGGATTTTCATCTTATGTACAACTGAGATCTATTTCTTCTTGGATCTTCTCTGGCAATCTCGTTGTTTGTGGTAATTCCTGGGTGTCCAGCAGGAATCAAACTCTGGTCTTCTCTCTTAGACGAGAGGAGAACCACAGAGTAGGGCAACACAAAAATGTGTTGCTGCCAATACAATTGGTGGATGGGGGTAACCTCTCAAGGAAGACAGGAATGTATCCAAACCTTGGGATACAATTCCTGGTTCTGCCTTGAAAGGAACTCTACTACCCGATTTCTCGGTAGTAGAGTTGACTCCACCATCCAACTCTCGTGTATAAAGGCTCTTCCTACCATCTAAGGAAGACCCTTCTATCCCACGAAGAGTTCTGAGTTGTCTGATTTACGCGTCAAAAGCGTATGAGCTCCCTGATGTAGATGTCAGCAGGATATTCTCCACAGCATCCACATCCCCAATGCCAGTTCTGAAGAAAATTTTCAGCCAAGTTTCTGCAGAAAGATCAACAGAAATCATTCAGTATGCATTTATCAAACAGAAACAGGCGTGTATTGTTCAAATCAGAAACAAGAAACAGAAAGCCTATCTTCAACAGCAAAAATAAGTACACGTATTACACTGACTTACCTTCAAATTTGGTCCTAAGGATCGGCAAACTCATGTTTGATACAGTACGCAGAAGTCGAACATTAGACAACATGGCTTTCCTATTTTCTTCTCACAGAAAATTCATTCTCAGAAGAGAGGAAGAAGAATGGGAAGATGAGTTTGCGTGGAGTTCATCCATCTATTTAAAGGGTCAAGTGCAGGTCTATTCTTGGAAAAGATCCGCATAAATAGCGCTCGTAAATTGTGGAATGAGTGTCACGTGTACTTCGGGAGACAGTACAACATTGGAAACAGTCAAAGTGTGCTAATTAATATTCTTCATTAAAAGGCACGCAGATCAAACACAAAAGTTGTACTTCATTCTTTAAACAGGCACAGATGGCCTTACAAAAAGACAAAACAGAAAAGTGCAACAAAAGCGTAGAAAGTTACGCTCTATTTTCCAGAGCGACTAAGTTTGATGCCTAACTCCTCTACGCTCTTAACTTCCAGGCGATGCAACAGAGTCTCGAGCATTTTACGCTTCTCCATAAGGCTCCGCCCATCAGAAGAAGACGAGCCATCCAATCCAAAGTAGCTCAAGAGATTCTTGGCTAACTGCGTGGAGTCGTCCTTGAGCTCGATGACGACAGGTTCGGGTTCTTTGCCCCCAAAAGTGGGGTCACCATGGGAACAAAAGCCCAACTTGCGTGCTTCCTCTTCGGCTGCTTCCTTTGGGGTCATATTTTCGAGAGATGAATGTCAAAACTGAGAATCTCTTCCTGTTTATATAATAGATCTCGTCGACAGTTCATATTCCACCATAAATTGGACGCAATCAGTCTCGGAGAACGAAGAGTCATTATGATATTTAATAGGTTCATTCGGGTGTTTTCGAAGAACTTCAAAGTCTTTTCGACTTTCGAAAAAATCATTTAAGTCATCTCAGCGTGACTTTAACTCATTTCATCATCTCTATTTCAAAGTATTTCGAAAATATTTTATCACTTTTTGAAAACTTTGAAGGGGGTTTTATAGGCCTCAAAAATGAAGTCACGCTGAGTTGATCAGAACAAGTCACGCAGAGTGATCCAAGAAGCAGCACAAAAGATACGCTAAGTTCTGCCTGGCCATTTCCTTTAGAAGTCACGCAGAGACAGCTCAGCCATACGTCAGAATCATAATGACTGACAACACAACAGTCAAGAAATGTCTCCTCATATGCCACGTATGCACAGAACTCGAGAGATCACAGCCGTCTTTTGCGTGATTTTCGAAATCTTCCTTAGCAAGACTCACTCTTTACCAAGTTGGCGTGACTTTGGGTCTTATCTTCATTTAATGCGGCTGACAATATAATCAATGTCAGAGATTTTGTGTCAGACGAAGCGTGCCAAAACAAGACAGCTGGCGGTTTGCGTAGATTCTGAACCTTCTCCTTCCTCAAAACATTGCGTGACTTTTGAGTTATTCTTCTCAAAGCCTGCGTGAATTCTGAAGTATTCTTCTTCAAAGCTTGCATGGATTTCGCCTTCAACGAGTCTGCGTCAACGAATCTGCGTGGATTTTTTGCCTTCAGCAAGTCAGCGTGGATTTCATTTCAACTGGAGTACGTGGCAGCCATGCCACCGATCTCTCTCTCGCGTGCCCAGTAACTTGCACACGACCCATGCACTGATGCCATGTGTCCAACAGTTACGGGCCACGTCCAGTAACTACTCACTAATCCTGCGTATATTTAGAGTCTGCGTGACTTTTCAAGTGCACCAGTGGTGAGGTAGTTATCTTTTCAGTTATTATTTTT
Organism: Iris pallida; assembly: GCA_029216955.1. NCBI lineage: Eukaryota > Viridiplantae > Streptophyta > Magnoliopsida > Asparagales > Iridaceae > Iris > Iris pallida. The sequence continues at coordinate 6,009,465 of JANAVB010008998.1, forward strand.
GACTCTATAAATAGAGTTCTTTTTTTCTCATTCATTGTACAGATACATTGATATCTACTGTCAAAATTTTGAGAGCTTTTTTTCTTCGCATAGTCCAAGGGATAAAGCGATCGACTTCTAGATCGGATTCCTACAGTTGTAATTTTCCCAGAAACACAACAAATAAAGAGAATTTCTTTATGGAAAACAATTGTTGGGAGTAATCTCTTTTGGCAAATTTCAATCAAGGAGGAATCTGGATTTCGAGATGGCAGCTTCATTGCGGTTTGGCAAAACCGCTCGATAAAGTTTCTTGTTAGCTCTTTATCCCCTTGGACGACGTCCATGAGGGTGGACATTGTGATGTCCTACCCTACTTCATAGAATCTCTCCAAGAACATGCGCTTGAAGCTGGCGAAAGAGTGGATGCAGTTGTCTGGCAGGTTGCGGTACCAGTCGAAGGCGACCCCTTCCAATGCCCCGATGAATAATCGTGTGAGAATAGCATCGTCATGGGGTAGATGGTCGGTGGTGACCTCGAAGTAGGTGATGTACCGACTTGCTGAGGTCTTGCCATCATAAAGATTGATATTGAATGGTTTATATCTTGGTGGGAATGGAATGTCCCTCCAGGCAGCAGGGTACGGTTGCCGTATTCTGAGGTCTTGAGAGTTTTCTCGAGCGTAAAACATGGCTCGGAGCTCCTGGACCTCTCTTCTCGCTTCGCGGGCCTCGTCCACGGTGGTGGGGGCCGTTATTTCAGGAGGATCGTTGCCCGGGTTTGGTGCCGCCGAATTTGAGTCTGCATTGACCGCGGAACCCGCGCTTGTTTGGACAGGCGTCCCTCCTTGCAGAGTTGGAAGGGCCGCTTTAATCTCGTCTACAGACTTGACCAAAGCAAGTAATATGGCTTCGAGACTGCCGATGCGTTGGCGATCACTGGAACCTCCTTGGCTGCTGTCTGTCATGAATACCGTCTTCGCATGAGGAGAGATAGATAGAGCGGTAGAGGAAGCGCCCTCCGAATCGTACCTCTGTAGTGAGAAGTCATCGGGGTATGTGGGTATGTTCTCTTCTGATTCAGACTCGGAAGGAACAGTACCCCCAGTCTTCGAGTTCGTTTCGTCTTGGGAGTTGTGGACGTCCTCGGGGACGTCGGGGTTTGCTGTATCTGATGGGAGAGTTGTCTCCCCCGGCTCGTCTTCTTGGAACATCGGATTGTTGTGGAGGCTCGGAGGGGTGCTACCCCCAGTCCCAGCAACCCCCTGTATTATGGACGACGAATCTCCCACTGTAGCAGATTTCGTCTTAGAGCGAGTACCTTGGAAAACTCCGGTGGTGGGCACCCGCTTAGACGACAGTCTTTTAGTTACAGTGGTTGAAATCTTCGGGCTGGAAACATTTGTCTTCTTTCCTCTTCCATCAGCGGGAACTTTTCGAGCAGAGTTGCAGGAGACGACGGAAAGTACCTCGTCTTCTGAAGATGGCTGTTGTAGTCTTTGAAAGACGGACTGTCGGTCTTCTCGCACCGTTGCATTATTGCAGCAGCAGTTGACGATGACTTGGGTGCAGTGACGTCCGTGGGAGGACTTTTTGCACCCCGATGCGTCTTCTCTTTCCTTGCGTTTGTGGAGGATGGCCTCACGCAAGTCAGACTGGTCCGAATCGACCATGCTTGCTCCCAGGATTTTGGGAGACTTTTGTGCACTTTTCTGTCCGTTTACCACCGGGGGCTGGACTCGAGTGGTTCTGTACAACTTCCCATCTGAGGCCCGCATAACGGTATACGGGATGCTCAGATGATCAGAGACAGGATCAACGGACCGAGCGTGCCAAGCTCACGCTGCCCTAGACTTCTTCGCTCTAGTGCATAAAGGCACATAGTAGGAAGAGTCTAGGTGATATTGGAGAGAGTCAGACATATCTTCTTGGGAGCACAGGAGATCAGGACCATAAGACAGGCGGTCGAAGACAGAACCGTGCGGGGTAGGAGTCATGCTGCCGTCCTCAACAATCTTCATGCGGCTTGCAGACGTAGCCGCATAGGCTTTCTTCATGCGTTTGGGAGTCTCAGCCGCATGAGTCTTCTTTATGCGTCTGGATGATCTGGCCGCATGGATTTTCATCATGTGGCTGGTAGATCCACCCGCATGAGCCTCCTGCATGTGGTTGGCAGATTTGGCCACAGGAGTGCTCGGCTTCTTCTCGGGGCGCATAGAGTTGCTCTTTGTCCCTGCAAGTCCAGCCTCGTAGTGCTTTCCTCTGCCGGACTTGGGGACAGCAGAGTTCTCTACGGCTCGAAGTGGAGCCGTATGTGAATCGCCTTCGCCGTCTTGGGTAGCAGAGAGTACCCCGTCCAGAGCTTGTGGAGGGGCAAATGATTTTGGCCTCCACTCACAGCGAGCTTTCTTTGTGCAGGTTCGCTTCTGGATCGGGCCGGCACTTCCTTCAGAGAGCATCTCTTCAAACGCCTGTTGGTCGAAACGGACGACCATCTTCTGTTGCGTAGAGCCAAGCTTGGCTGCATCCGATTGCATCACCAACTCCTCAGCCGTGGAGAAGTTTGTCCCCAGCAGAGTTGCCATCGTGTTTGCCATGAAATATAAAAGAGCAGAACAATTATCGGAGGACTGGACTTTTACTTTACGTTACAAACTCGCTTGTACAAAGAAAGCCTAGGGACGAAAGCCTAGGTACAGCAGTCTAAGTATAATTATTTATTTTAGATTCTGGGGAATGACGATAGAGGCTCGAGAAAGCGACGGCCGCTCTGCCTTACTCCTTGGACGATCGGTATGCACCCTTGGCTCCAGAAGATTGCTCGGCGTTGAAGAAATGCTCTCTTTGCTCTCTCTCTCTCTGCTCTTTCTCTCCAAGTATTTTGGTGCTCTCTCTGATCTCGAAAAAGTGGTCCTTTGTAAGGGAATGGCACCTTGCTATTTATAAGGAGGGAATGCAATCATTAGGGTTTGCAATGATTGCCCCTTAGAGTGGCGGCGGCCAGTTGATTGATCAATCTGGGCCATTAATTTTGAGTGTGATGAATCTGGGCCATTTAGTGTGGATTGCACCAAATCCTATCAGTAATTAATACTGATTGGAATAAATCTTCGTGATGATGATTTACTGATGTCTGCGAATCTGAATGAATAAGTTTAATTCATTCTCCTGCCACGTGTCCCAGATTATTGGGATTTGACCCAATCTTTTGATTGTAATAAATCTGGGAAATTGATTGGCTTTATGACACGTGTCCCGGGAGTCACTGAGCCGCATAAGGATTGAGCCGCATAAGGGTTGAGCCACATAAACCTGGCCATATGTCAGGGCTGCCTGGGGAGTGGCCTCCGAATCTTCGAACCACATGATAATCTGGACCATCCAATGGGTAATGAGCCGCATGGAGATGATCCTTGTGAGCCACATAGGGCTGCGTCCGCTTGAGCCGCATAGGGCTGCTTCGATCTGGGCCGCATAGGACAACTTCAGCCTGAGTCGCATAGGGGTCTCCACTCGAGCCGTATATGGTTGTCCACGTGTCTAGGCTGCGTGGTGTTTTCTGGATCTCGGGGGTTGTGTCAGAGATTTTCTTTGATTTCCTAGGATTCTGTCATTATGACAGAGTCATAATTGCCTCTTTATGTCAGGCCTGTCGTTTCGTCAGAGTGGTCAGCCGTCCAAGCAATTAATGCAGTATCGGACGGAGGGGAGAACTGTTTGCAAGCCACGTGTCTTCTCCTCTGAGTCGCATGGAGATCACAGAGCCGCATAGACTCGTTGAGCCTCATGGATTTTCTGAGCCGCATGGGTTTTCTGAACCGCATGGGGTTTCCTGGCCGCATGGTTCTTTCTTTATTATTTTCCATGCTTCTACAATACATACCGATAAGGATTGAAATAGAGAAGAAACTCAAATGTCGAGCGAATCTAACTTCAACCAGGGATGGAACCAACACAGTTTTACCGAAACGGTTATTGAAACCCAATATATTTTGTTGGGAGCTCAATCTCCAGACTCGATGGAGATGCCGGACGCTGAGATGAACCTCATCAAGGACCTCCATCCTAGAAGGAACAAAAAAGTTGTCTCGAAGAGTCAGAAGGAAACTACTTGCGATAACTCAGAGTCTAGGCAAATGGAGCAGAATCAAGACAATGCCAAGAAGCGAAACACACCTGGGGACAACAGCAAAAAGGATCAGAGGGAGACATATAATCTTAGAGAGCAAGAGGAGATGAATGTAGCAGACCAACACATGAACGAAGATGAATGGAAGTTAGCTATGGAAGCCAAAAATGCTAATAGTAGTTCCCGGAAGGAGACGACCCCTTCCACTACAGTGAACATCCCGCTTTCTACCATAAATAAGAAAAATGAATACTAATGCTACTTCGGATGAGCAGCAGGACAACCTTACGGTGGCTAAGAAAAAGGTAAAAGTGGTCAAAGCTTCACCGGCTACTACCAGAAAGAAAAACGCCACCTTTAATACTCCTAATCCCATGCAAACTAGGCCCAAATGGTTGCCAAACAACATGCTTCTAAATCTCATTAATGTGTAAGACCATCATCTGGAATGCGAGAGACATCAAGAATCAACACACTATCCGAAAACATGCTCCAGACATGGTCGCTATTTTGGAACCCATGATTAGCAACAAGAATCTACCTGATTTGGCTAAAGAGCTATATATGTCGTAGTATACCCAGGGAACATCAATAAATTCATTTGGATTATGTGGAGTAACAACATTGTAGTAAAGGTAGAGGAAATTCACAAACAATTTCTCATATGCAATATCAGGGACTTGAAGAGGGGCTACAGAATCACATTTACAGTCGTCTATGCGAGCTGTCAGATGCGGAGTATGAGGGATATGTGGCAGGCTTTAGTTGTGGCTTCCATAAACAATAATCTACCTTGGATTCTTGCAGGGGACTGTAGAAGCATAAAAAATATGGGGTTCATGCGGATAACAATTTATCGCATATGTACTTTGGGCCAAACATGTTCGCATAAAGGAGAGTCGCATGACAGATTCAAGGCCTTATGTGGCCCGTCGACAACCAGCTGCAGAAAAAAGATATGCGGCCAAGAGGATCAGTTCGTCTGATTAAGCTGACAAGTTCTGTTAAAACTGACAAAAATAACAGCTCTGACACTTTGACAAAATGATAAGACGTGAGACGTCACCAAAAGCAGGGTTCAAACGCTTTCATGCGGCCAGAATGAGTGTTACCTACGCCGCATGAACCTTATGCGGTCAAACATATGCGGCCCCAAAGTCTCCAAACTTCATGCGGCCAAGGATGACTGTGACCCAAGCCGCATAAGCTTTATGCGGCCAAAATACAGAATTTATGCGGCTTAAAAATCCTTAAGCTACATGCGGGGTAAGGAAGTTTGCGACTTGAGCCGCATGAGTCTCATGGGGCCCCACATGGTCGAAAACTGAGAGACTCATGCGGCTCAAAATGATTCCTGCGATAGGACACGTGGCAGGCTGACCAAGTCTTAACTACCCAGATTTGCTGCAACAAAATCCTAATAAATCGACATATGGCGGCCAAAGGGCGGGTCTTTATGCGCTAATTAGCCACTTGGCCACATGCCTTCTATGCGGCTCAATATACATACCACTATAAATAGCAGGGTGCCACACCCCTGCAAAAGGTTGGCAACCTTCGGAAAGCAATTTCTTCAAGAGCTAAGGACTGCGTCAGATAGTCCAAGGAGTAAGGCAGAGTTGATAACACATTTTCGAGCCTCTACCGTCAGCCCCAGAATCAAAAACTAAACAATTGTACTTAGATTGTTTCCTAGGATTTTTTTTAGGCTTTTCTTTGTACAAGCGAGTTTGCAATCAATTTTAGTGTTTCTGTAATGCCTGTCTTTGATTTTTAATAGCAAATACGATGGCGACTCTACTGGAGACATCCTTCTCCTCTGATGAGAAGTTGGTGACACAATCTAACGCGTCCAAGCTCGGCTCTACGCAGCAAATGCTTGTGGTTCGTTTTGACCAACAAGCCTTCGAAGAAATGCTCTCTGAAGGGAGTGCTAGCCTGTCTCAGTAACGAGCCAACCCAAAGAGAACTCGCAGGACGTCGGTGCACAGAACTGTTGCCCCCGACCAAGTTCTCGAAGAAGCTCCTTCGGCAGCCCAAGACGGTGACCAAAGCTCTCCTATGGCTTTGCTTCCGACCGTAGAGGACCCCACTGTCCCCAAATCCAGCACAGGAAAACATTAGATACTGAGTTTTTGGGGGCACAAAGAAAATCCATGCGGACAAAGAAGAAACCACGTAAGAGAGATGGGCAGTATGTCCATGCAGCAACCAACTCTGGCCGCAGAAAGATGGCCCATACGGCAGCCAACTCAGGAAGATGGCCTATGCGGCAGCCAACTCTGGCCGCAAGAAGATAGTCCATACGACAGCCAATCCTGGCCTCAGACAGGATGTCACATACGGTCTTGTCAGAAGCTCTGTGTTCAACCGTCTCTCATGCAGGCCCGATGCCATGCGGCCCATTGAGAATGTGGGATGTATCAATATAGACTCTTTTTACTATGCACTTTCGGGTGCTAAGTCAAAGAAGTCTAGGACAGTGCGGGCCCAACAAGCCCAATCAACTATCTTAGTTGCTGATTGTCAGCGGGCCCCGTTGACTGTTACACGGGCTCCTGATGAAAAGTTGTACAGAACCACCCGCGTCCAGTCCCCCAGGGCTAACAGATAGGGTGGGTCTTTAAAGTCTCCCTCCAACGATCCAGAGCAAGTGCTTTTACTAGCCACGGATCAGGGAGCAAACATGATACCTAAGTACCCGTACGCTCGGGATACCTGAGTCCATAAGTTTGGTGCAAAGATAGATCAGCTTGCTACCGACTTGCGTGAGGTGATTACTCAAAAATGTAAGGTGGCAGCATTGCATGTAATGAGTCCCTCTCGGGACGTCGTTGCACCCAAGTCATCATCAACTACTCCTGCAACAAATTGGCAGCACCTGAAGGTCGACAATTAGTTTTCCAATGACTGTAGCAGCTAGCACCTGTCCGACAATAACTCAAGAAACAGGTACAAATTACGGAAGACGGGGAGTTTCATTTCGCCTCCTGTAATTCAACTCAAAAGGTTCCTCCTGGAAAGGAAGGAAAGAAGACATGCTCTTCCAGCCCGACAATCTCGGCCAGTATTGCAAGGAGACCCTCATCTGGAGGGTTGCCACCGACAACCACAAGGGTGTCTATTTAGGCACTCGATCCAAAAAGAAGCTTCCAGCACCCGAGGGTGCACCTTCGGCATCCTTGAGAGTAGATGAAGCTGGGGGTAGCAGTCCCATCAATATATGCGACAACCCGGTGTACCAAGAGCACATACAGGGGGTAAAGGTCCCCCAGAACTATGCAACAGACTTGGACTTCCCTGAGGGCCACCACCCTCACCAAGACGATGTGGCTTCCTGCACAGGGGGTAGCACCCCTTCCGAGTCCAAGGAAGATGACATTCCGACATTCTTCGACAATTTCCCTGTACAAGAGTATGACACAGAGAGCACCTCTTCTATGATCCCTTCCACCTCTACCCACGCGAGGACAGTCTTTATGACTGACGATGATCAAGAAGCCCCTTCTGACCGACAACGTCTAGAAGTACTTGAAGCCATGCTCCTGTCCTTGGTCAAGTCCGTGGACGAAATAAAAGCCGTCTTGCCAACCCAATCGGCAAGGATGCCCAGACAAACAAGCTTGGGACCCGTAGTCAATGCGAACTCCAACATGACCGCCCCTCCTTTGGGTGATGATCCCTTAGGAGTATCCGTTCCTTCAGCTGCAGATAAAGCCAAGGAGGCAAAGAGGGAAGTCCCGGAGCTTCGAGCAATATTTAATGCCCGAGACTCCTCTCGGGACCTTAGAATACGGTAGCCATATCCCGTTGCATGAAGAAATGTGCCTTTTCTACCAAGTTACAAGCCATTCCATATCGATTCATACGACGGGAAGACCTCTGCCAGTCGGTACATGACTTACTTTAAAGTCATCGACCACTTGCCGCATAGTGACGCCGTCCTCACGCAATTATTCATCGGAGCATTGGAGGGGATCGCGTTCGACTGGTACCACAATCTTTCCGACAACTGCATCCATTCTTTTGATGGCTTCAAGCATATATTCCTGGAAAGATTCTACAAAGTGGGACATGATGTAACGATGTCATCTCTCATGGACGTCGTTCAGGGAGAGAGGGAGCTAACAAGGAACTATATCGAGCGGTTCTGCCAAACCGCAATGAGATTGTCCTAAGGCAATCCCAAGAGCTCCTTGATTGAAATCTGCCAAAAGAAGTTGCTTCCCGCAATTAGCCTCGGGATGGGTGACGATCAGTTCAGGGATTGGACGACCTTTATCATAAGTACTACCAATACAGAGGCAAAATTGAAGAAGGCTTGCCAGTTGGGATTACATCCCAGATGGAGAGGATAAGGGTAGACGTCCTGGTTCCACCTCTAGCAACAACAACAATGGCGCCACCTCCAACCGGGACAATAAGGGCAAACAGGCCATGTGTAGGAACGAAATAGTAAAGCGTAATACTCTAGAGGGGGGTGAATAGAGTTGGCAGCGGAATAATGCTAATTAAAAAATGTTAGCAGCACAATCACAGAATATTAATCACAACTGAAATAAAGTAAAGACAGAGTTAAGAGAGCAAACGCAAAGACATCGATGTATATTGGTTTCCCTCTGTTGAGGACTAATCCAGTCGGTAGAACTCTTGCTACCAGTTGAATCCACTATTGGAAAAACTGCAAGTTTTCTTACGAAGTCCTTGCAACTTCTACAACGCGAGCTTTGATACGAAGAACTCGCCCAACTTCAAATGTGAGGAGGTATTCTTCAATCAAGCCTTCTGATTACAATCTCTCAGAAACTTCTAGACCGTACCGCACTGGCAAATCGACTAGAGGATTGTAATTGGCTTGGGATCTGAAATTGAAAGCTCTAGAAAACTCTTTGGAAGACTGAAAGCTTTCGATAGAGAGAAGATTGAAAGCGAATGAGTGAGTTGAAATGATCGAAATCCTTCTCCATTTATAGGAATTCTAAAGGCAGACTTCTGACAGAATTCGGACAGAATTTGGGCAGAACTCTATGAGCAAATTTCGGACAAATCCGTAACTGCAGGAGGACCAAGTTCCAAGGATTCAAAATCACAACGGCCACCAACCGAACTCTGGCCGAACTCGGTCCGAGTTCTGTCAGGGTTTAGTCAGGGTTTATTTAGGATTTTAAAAAGCTTTTTGGTAATTTTTGAAAACCTTTTTGAAAACCTTTTTGTAAACCTTTTTGAAATGACATTTTTAAAAAACGTTTTAAACTCATTTAAGGGTAGCCTATTTGCCAGTACGACTCGGTGTACAACAAATTCCTAGACTCAAATAAAATAAAAAATATATTGTATAAGGAATTACAGACTCGAGTAGGCAAACAGATCTTCGGTCTTGAATTCAGTGGATAGCCATTCTTGATCATGTCCAAGAGTCCGAGATGTCCGGACTAGCTTTGTATATCCAGACAGAGTTTAATCAATTATTAAAATCAGGTTGACCATATGACCAATGGGCCAACAATCTCCCCCATTTTGATAATTGACAAACTATGAATGATATAACATTAAGCTTGTTCAAAATATCAAAAAGTAGAATTGGTCATATCCTGTATTATCTCAAAAAAAATGTTATATCTTTAATTTTTCTTCCCCTTTGTCACTTAGCAAAATAATTACAAAAGATAAAGCTCCCCTGCAATCAATGCATAAGTAACAAATAGTGAGAAAACACATATAAAAGAAATAAGGCATAAAACTAGAGAAATATCACATGCATGTTTTGTCGCAAAAAAAAAAATCATCACAGGCATATAATTTCACAGGCAGTTTTAAAGAATGAAGCAATATAAGAAATAGTGCTATCATAAACTGAAAAAAAGTGCTGAAATAAACTGGAATGCCATAAACTAAGGCATAATAAACATGTCCATGAAAATAAAAGAGTACTGAAGCAAACTAGAAAGTGCTAATAATAATCAAAAAGTACTGATAATAACTTGGAATGTCGGAGCATTTCCAAGTGCACAATAAAATATCACTCAAAATCATATAGTCACATCTTCTCATCATCATCCTCATCATCATCATCAGCTCGACCAGCATGTCCTGAAGTACCAGCTCCAGAGGTACCAATGCTAGAAGGATGAGGAGGGGCGCCAGCATAAAACTCACCAACAAAGTCACGAGGTGGAGCACGATCAGGACGGTACCAATCATAGGCATTACCGGGCTGGAGGTAGGCATGAACAGCCTCATCCTCACAGCGGTAACCAGAAAAAGCTGGATCTCTAGGGATAAAACCGGCTGAATGACCAGTCTGGGCGAAACGAAGATCATCTAAGGAATTTGCAAGCGCCTGATAATGGGTGACGTCGCGGAACTCACGCTCGCGAGCCATGTCTGTTATCGAGACGTGCAAAGCAGATAAATGCTGATGTATGCCCTCAAATGTCATAGCATACTGATGAGGTGGTGGAGGAGGTACAGTAGGAGGAGCAGGAGGTGGAGCTGAAGCAGTCATGCTACGACGAGATAACTGAAGAAACTTGGGCTCAGGATCCTGAGTACAAGTCGACAGATCGATATCGAAGCGCTGAAAGATACGTAGGAGAATCATCGCGTAAGAGAGATTTCTATCTCTTGCACGACAACGACCCATCATCTGAATCATGGTCTTAAGGGCAGAAAATAGAATCCCCTTAAGAATGTGGTACATGGCGGACAGCTCAAGAGAAGTCACATCATCCTTTGAAGTGGATTTTGGAAGGATAGTGGAATAAATGATGCGATGCAATTCATAGTTAGACAAGTTCAGGTTGCTAGCCTTGAACTTTCCAGAGCGTACTCTATCAGGTGCACAGAGTTCCGCTTTGAAACTGGCGAGTGTCGTGCCTTCGGGGAAATCAAATTCAGTGATGTCAACTAGCGGTTCACCTTCGTTAGGGATACCAAGGATCTCCGCTAAGAGGTCATCATTGAAATTGATAACAATACCTCCAACACGAGTGCTCACATCAAAAGTGTTTAATATGAGATTGCAATAAAATAATCTAATGGCATTCGTTGCTATAGGGAAGCAGATTTTAACAAAAAGATGTAACCCTAATGCCTCAAAGAAATGACGATGATCAGGAAATACAGTCCATTTGACTGGAGCGCCTGTGCATATGGATCTCACGGAGAAGTCTCCATACCACAGTAGGGCTTGGTCTAGGGTTTGAAAGAAAAACCCGTCGAACGCACCGTCGCTCGTTTGGACCGGCGAGAAGTGGGAATCCGTATGCGGATGCGAAGATGACCCTTCCTCACTAGGGTTCGTCTTCTTCCTCTTTGAAGGATTGAATTTGGATGCCATTTGTGCAAATTGAATTAAAAATGCACTACTTGAAAAGTGGAGAAAGATGGAGTTATACCTCCCAAAATCAAAGTATGTCGAAGAGAACGACGAACTCCGCACGAATCCAAATTTTGGATTGATTTTACCACTTGGATTGGAAAAAGGAGGGTGGTAAAAAGCTAGGGTTCGGGGCTCCTTCGCGGCTGCTGCTGCTGTTATGATGTAGTTTAGAAGCAATAAAGAAGAAAGGCTTCTCGGGTTCTGTATATATAACCTGACACCCTCAACTGAACTCGGGCCGAATTCGGTCAGAGCTCTGGCCGAATTCGCCTAGGGTTCTTTATAGTGATTTTTGCCATTCTTTTTTATTGTCTCATTTCAAATATTTAATTCAAAGATTAGTCATTTCAACTTCAATTAACATAATTAATATTATTTTATAGATTAAATGTCGTTACACAGCGACTGTTTCAGATTAGCTGTAGGAGTATTGTCCCAGCTGGCGGAGGTTCACCGGAGAACTCTTAAGTACCGCTTCGCTTCAACCGTAATTGTGGTGACAGACAGACTCTTTATTGGCTTGTCTCTAACACAGTTTTTGCATAATGATATATAATCATAAAACAAAATTAATTAATATTATTGACGTCCAAAATTCCTAATTCTCGACGTAAATAATTGAAACGATCTTCCGTTAGAGGTTTAGTGAAGATGTCAGCTAGTTGATTTTCAGTATCTATGTACACAAGGTTTATATCTCCATTTTGATGATGATCTCTAAGAAAGTGATGTCGAATCTCGATATGTTTAGTACGAGAGTGACATACTGGATTCTTAGTCAAATTAATAGTGCTCGTGTTATCACAGAAAATAGGAATATGTGTGTAAAATAAATCATAGTCTTCTAGGGTTTATTTTATCCACAAAATCTGAGCACAACAACGTCCTGCGACGATGTACTCAGCCACTGTTGTTGATAGGGCTACAGAATTTTGCTTTTTACTAAACCATGAGACTAAAGCCTTGCCTAAGAAATGACATGTACCACTGGTACTTTTTCTATCAACTTTGCATCCAACAAAATCTGTATCCGAATAACCAATAAGGTCAAAGGACTTAGTTTTGGGATACCACAAGCCAACAGAAGAAGTGCCCTTAAGGTATCAAAAGATACGCTTAACTGCGTACAGATGTGATTTCTTTGGATTAGCTTGAAAACGTGCACACAGGCAAACACTAAACATTATATCTGGACGACTAGCAGTTAAATAAAGTAAACTACCAATCATACCTCGATACTTACGTGTGTCGACTGGCTTGCCTTGTTCATCTGAATCAAGCTTTGTTGAAGTTGCCATTGGAGTGCCAATTGGTTTGACATTGTCCAGATCAAACTTCTTTAGCAGGTCTTTTGTGTACTTGGCTTGATTTATAAATATCTCATTATCAGTTTGTTTGATTTGCAATCCGAGAAAGAATTTCAGCTCTCCCATCATGTTCATCTCAAACTCATTCTGTATACACTTAGAAAATTCTTGACATAGAGATTCATCAGTAGATCCAAATATAATATCATCAACATAGATTTGAATTAAAAGAAGTTTGCCATTAAAAGACTTAATAAACAGTGTAGTATCAACCTTGCCTTTTGAAAAACCGTTGTCAAGTAGAAAAGAGCTTAGATAATCATACCAAGCATGAGGGGCTTGTTTTAAACCGTATAAGGCTTTCTTCAACTTGAAAACATAATCAGGGTTTTTGAAATCCGTAAAACCTGGAGGTTGTGCTACAAAAACTTCTTCTTTTATAAAACCATTTAGAAAAGCACTCTTGACATCCATTTGAAATAGTTTGAAATCATGAAAACATGCAAATGCACATAACATGCGAATGGACTCTAATCTCGCAACTGGGGCATAAGTCTCATCGTAGTCGATACCTTCTTCTTGATTGTATCCTTGAGCTACGAGTCGAGCCTTATTACGAGTCACTAAACCATTCTCATTTAGTTTATTTTAGAATACCCAACGGGTGCCAATGACCGGATGATCAATAGGCCTGGGAACAAGTTCCCAAACTTGATTCCGTTCAAATTGGTTTAATTCCTCTTGCATAGCATCTATCCGAAAACTATCACTATATGCTTCATTAATAGTTTTGGGTTCTAGCTGTGAAATAAATGCAACACTAGAAACAATATCTCTACTGGATGTACGAGTACTTACTCCTTTGGTAATATCACCAATTACCAAATCTTTTGGATGATCAGCTGTAAATTTCAACCTTTTCGGTAGATTCTGAAGATAGCTGGTTCCTGGATCTTCTCTAAGAGGTTCAGCTAGTGCAGAGTTTGGTTGAGGATCAGCTGATGTTGAGCTTTATGCAGTCAGATCTTCATCACTGTCATCGATAGTCATTTGATTTAGTTCATCAAAAGTGACGTTGATTGACTCTTCGATGATCATGGTTCGTTTGTTGAAGACTCTGTATCCTTTGCTCTTGGCTGCATAACCTAAAAATATACCTTCATCGGCCTTTTCATCAAATTTTCCCAAATTGTCTTTTGTATTAAGAATAAAGCATTTACAACCAAATATTCTAAAGTATGAAATAGATGGAATTCTATCAAACCATAACTCAAATGGAGTCTTCTTCGATTTGGGTCGAATTAGAACTCTATTGAGAACAAAGTAAGCTGTATTGACAGCTTCAGCCCAGAAATATTTGGGTAGACTAAACTGGTTTAACATTACTCTGGCTATTTCGGTTAAAGTTCTGTTCTTACGTTCCACAACTCCATTTTGTTGTGGAGTCCTAGGACAGGAGAACTCGTGTACAAAACCGTGTGTCACAAAATTTCTCAAAATCAGCATTCTCGAATTCGCCTCCATGATCACTTCTTATTCGAGTGATCATGTAACCTTTTTCATTCTGTACTTTCTTACAAAAGGCAAAAAATTCGGATAATGCATCATTCTTGCGTGTCAAGAAATATACCCACGTGTATCTAGAGAAATCATCTACAATTACGAATGCATAAAGTTTACCTCTGAGGGTGGCAATTCTGCTAGGACCAAATAAGTCCATATGAAGCAATTGTAGAGGTCTAGTAGTACTACATACTGCGTTTACTGACTTGAATATGGATCTGGTAGCTTTGTTCTTTTCACATTGGCTGCATACCGAATCCTTCTTGAATGTAATATCCGGTAAACCGCGTACTAGCTTCTTTGTGGATAATCTTGAGATCGTATCCATATTAGCGTGACCGAGTCTCATATGCCACAGATGACTCTCATCACTCTTGGCGATTAAGTATCTACCTGAAATGTTAGTTTCTTCTAACAAATAGAAAACATATATATATTGTCTTCCCTGATACCTTCAAAGATAGTACTACCAGTTGAGCTATCAACTATAGTACATTTGTCTTTGCCAAAGTTGATGCCATAACCATGATCAGCTAGATGACTTATGCTGAGTAGATTACGTTTCAACTCGGTAACCAGACAGACATCCTTAATCACAGGATAGGGAGACTTACCAACATCACCGATACCAATAATATACCCTTTCAAGTTATTACCGAAGGAGACATAGCCTTCCTTCTTCTTCTTCGACGGTGTTGCAAATAGTGTAGCGTCACCGGTCATATGCCGTGAGCAACCGCTGTCGAAGATTCATTTGCTTCTAGCATGTGAAGGGTGTTCCACCTACAAAACAGTTTGCAGATGAAACTTTTGATACCCATTTCTTGTAGGGTCCTGAATTGTTAGCTTTTGGTATCCAAGCATAAATATTTAAATCAACAAGCTTTCTCATTCTACATGCAGATAAAATATGACCAACGAGCCCACAATATTGACATTGTGCATGTCGAGTGTTGAAAGCTGAGTGGTGTGCATGGTTGGTAAGTTTAGGTTTTCTAGTATAGAAGAAAGCATACCTATAATCTTGTTTGGGCTTAACCTTTTGGGGTAAAGGTTTGATAGGATTAGGTCTGACAGTGTTTGGCTTGGGAATGTTTCGATTTTTCGGTAAGTGACACGTGTTAGGGAAGGAAGCAGCAGGCTCAGGCTGTTTTACTAACCTAATTTCCAATCTTTTGGAAGTGTCATACAACTTAGTATAATCAGAAGTGAGTGTTTCCATTTTGATTTGTGCACATCGAAGACTTTTCTTCTCTATAGAAAGTTCTTCCTTGAGTTGGTCAATAATTTTGTCTTTCTCTTCAGATGACTTGGTAGTCTCGTGTAATAAGAGCTTTGTTGAAGAAAGCTCACCAGACTCACTAACATTATTTCTAACCTCAGCTAGTAGGTCGGTAAGTCTACCTATTTCACCTTTGTACTCTTTGAGTACCTTCTTAGAGGTCTGATACTTGCTACGCAGTTTCCTGTAATCAGTCATCAGGTCACTGAAGGCATCTCCTAATTGCTCAAAGGTGAAGTCATCATAAGTATCAACTACAGGTTCAGTAGGTACCTGATCGGATGCCATAAAGCATACGTTTGCAGCGTCTTCTGAATGTTCGTCTTCTGAGTCGCTTGCTTCACTTTCATGCTATATGCTGGTATTGGCATATCTCCTAGATATTGATTTCTTCAGGTACCCTTTTTCATACCTGTTGCTCTTCTTGCTCGATGATGAGTTTGTGGGATAATCCTTCTTCATATGTCCCTTCTTCTTGCAACCATAGCAGACAGCATCTTCTTGATACCAGTTGTTGCTGTTGTTTTCTTTGACTCTCTTCTCATGTCTCATGAATCTTTTGAATTTCCTTGCTAGGAGTGCTAGATCTTCAGCATCAGATTCACTGCTGTCTGAGTCACCTTCAGCAGCTTTTCTGTGCTGAGCCTTGAAAGCAATCGTCTTCTCCTTTGGTGCAGGCTCTTCAAAATCTTGTAGCTCCAGTTCATGAGTGAGTAGCTTATCCATGAGTACTTCGAGGGACATAGTTGTGAGATCGTTCCCTTCAATGATTGCAGTAGCCTTCGGAATCCAGTTCTTGGTAAGTGCTCGCAGGAGTTTGCGAATCTTTTCATGGTTACTGTACTCTTTGCCTAGGGAGGACAAAGGATTTACAATATCCAAGAATCTCTCGAACATCTGAGTAACTGTTTCGTTGGGCTTCATCTTGAATACCTCATACTCTTGAGCAAGTCTGCAGACTTTAGATTCTTTGACTTGAGTCGTGCCTTCATGCGTGACTTCAAGTAGCTTCCACACTTCATTAGCCGTTGTGCAGATAGACACCCTGTTAAATTCAGTTCTGTCTAAAGCATAAAAAAGAGCATTAATGGCACGTGCATCAAGACAGGCCCTTTTTTTTTCCTTCCTCTGTATATCTGCTATGGGGTTTTTCAACTAAAACTCCATCAACATTTATACGAGGTGGCTTTTGATAGCTATCAAGAACAATGGACCATAAATCAAAGTCAAGTGATTTCAAGAAGAAACACATCCGTGTTTTCCAATATGTATAATTCGTACCATCAAACAGTGGGGGTCTGTTTATGGCCTGGCCTTCACTTGTGAATTTCACAGTTGCCATGTGTTGTGCTGTGATCTATATAACAGTTAATTAAAATGAATAAATAATTGCACTATTACCTTTGCTTTACCTGTAACACCCGCTCTGATACCAATTGTAGGAACGAAAGAGTAAAGCGTAATACTCTAGAGGGAGGTGAATAGAGTTGGCAGCGGAATAATGCTAATTAAAAAATGTTAGCAGAACAATCACAGAATATTAATCACAACTGAAATAAAGTAAAGACAGAGTTAAGAGAGCAAACACAAAGACAGCGATGTATACTGGTTTCCCTCTATTGAGGACTAATCCAGTCGGTAGAACTCTTGCTACCAGCTGAATCCACTATTGGAAAAACTGCAAGTTTTCTTACGAAGTCCTTGCAACTTCTACAACGCGAGCTTTGATACGAAGAACTCGTCCAACTTCAAATGTGAATAAGTATTCTCCAATCAAGCCTTTTGATTACAATCTCTCAGAAACTTCTAAACCGTACCGCACTGGCAAATCGACTAGAGGATTGTAATTGGCTTGGGATCTGAAATTGAAAGCTCTAGAAAACTCTTTGGAAGACTGAAAGCTTTAGATAGAGAGAAGATTGAAAGTGAATGAGTGAGTTGAAATGATCGAAATCCTTCTCTATTTATAGGAATTCCAAAGGCAGACTTCTGACAGAATTCGGGCAGAACTCTATGAGCAAATCTCGGTCAAATCCGCAACTACAGGAGGACCAAGTTCCAAGGATTCAAAATTACAACGGCCACCAACCGAACTCTGGCCGGACTCTGGCCGAACTCGGTCCGAGTTCTGTCAGGGTTTAGTCAGGGTTTAGTTAGGGTTTTAAAAAGCTTTTTGGTAATTTTTGAAAACCTTTTTGAAAACCTTTTTGTAAACCTTTTTGAAAGGACATTTTTAAAAAACATTTTGAACTCATTTAAGGGTAGCCTATTTGCCAGTACGACTCGGTGTACAACAAATTTTTAGACTCAAATAAAATGAAAAATACATTGCATACGAAATTACAGACTCGAGTAGGCAAACAGATCTTCGGTCTTGAATTCAGTGGATAGCCATTCTTGATCATGTCCAAGAGTCCGAGATATCCCAACTAGCTTTGTATATCCAGACAGAGTTTAATCAATTATTAAAATCAGGTTGACCATATGACCAATGGGCCAACACCATGGTCGTTGATGCGACCCAGAAGCCCGAACAAAAACAGACAGAAGGTCAGTGGCCTAAGGTGAATTACTCTTTTGAAAATAGTCATGTCGAACCTATCTTCGATATGCTCTTACAAGGGGGTAGGTTCCAGCTCCCTCCACCAAGATGTGAGCCCCAAGTGGCAGAAATGGAGGACCCAAAATATTGTCACTTTCACCGCTATGTCCATCATTCCACTCATGACTGCTTCCAATTAAAGTGGTACATTCAGAGTCTTATCGACTCCAAAGCTCTATCGATAGACTTTGAAGAGGTTACTGTGGCGGCGAACATGATGTCAATTCAGTTCGACGACTTCTCTCCAACAAGCACTCCAAACGGAGTAATACTTGTCCCTCGGGCAACGATGGAGGTTACTAATCTTCCACCCATCCGGAGCCAGACATCTGGATTGCTACCTCTCACCACACCGCGAGAAGAGATCATGTGGGTGCATCCAGACTTAGTGCCCAAAGTTACCCAGGAGGCATCATCACCTACCAACAAGAAAAAGGACAGAAAGTCTAAATTCTGCCATACAATTTCAGCCGAAGCTGAGAAAGCTGCAGCCATTGTTACCCGGTCTGGAGCACTAGTACAGCCCGCACGGGATAGTTCAGTCGAAGATCCTCAGCCGGCAACGTTGCCTCCCTCTGATGTTCCCAGGTCATCTCAGCCTCCACTAATGGATAAGTCCAAGCCAAAGGAAACTCGCTTCGACAGGCCACTCCGTAACGATGTACCTCAGGGACTGGAGAGACCTTACTACTTTGACATATTAGCACAATTGGCTAATACGCCAGCAAAGTTGTTGTTATACGAGCTCCTAAGGCTCTCCAAGGATCTTCGTGTCGCATTAAGCGAAGCACTCCAAAATGCTAACGCCTACTTAGCTCAGGTCAAGCCTCCAGGGAAAGACCCGCCAGCAGATCTATAGGGCAACAATGGCACAGATGCAATGCCCAACATCATATTTACTCCACAGGACATGTTGATCAAATCCAATTTGCATGATCACCCCTTGTACTACACTAGATACATAGGCGACATTAAGGTGGATCGGATGCATATCGACCCTGGCTCGTCAATAAATATTATCCCGAAAAGCTTGCTCCAACTTCTTGGCATCCCTATGCACCGGCTAGCGGCGACCAACACTGCCATTAGCGGTTTTAACAAGGGAAGGAGCTATCCCCTAGGAAAGATCTGATTGAAATGTCAGATTGGTGACCTGAAGACGGAGGTTACCTGCTACGTCATAGATGAAGACACCTCCTACAACATCCTCCTGGGACGTCCGTGGATACATGACTATATGATTGTGCCATCCACCCTTCACCAGTTTTTCAAGTATGTCAGTAAGCACGGCTTCGTGAAAACTGAATTCGCCGACATCGATCCCTTCAAAGGGGTTGAATCTTATTACTCTTCGGAGGCTTGTCTATATGAAGAATCCAGGAAACATATAACTGATGAACTGGAGGCCATCACAGGCCAGAAGAACCCTTGAGAATTCGTCTCCAGGCCCACAAACCGGGCAAGCCCGCGCCCCTCGTCGCAACTTTATATAAAGAGGTGCTCGGTTCTCATGCCTCGCCTACGCAGTTGGAACCAATGGTCATCCGGCTCCCGAGATCCAGCCATGAGCCAAAACCTGTCATAGGGCAGATGGTGATCTGACTGCTGAAATCCAATCAAAGGCAACAGGAAGATGCAAGGCCCTCTATAACACCGATGGTGATCCGATTTCCAAAATCCACTCAAAGGCAACCAGAAGACACAAAGTCCCTTCCTGAGCCAATTGTCATCCGTCTTCCCAAGACGAGCCGGCAACCAAGTGTCGATCCAACACTCTCAGGCAAGTCAATACCTCAAGCAGAACCCTTAGTGGTCAAGTTGCCCAAGACAGCATCCCAACCTCTAAGCTCGTAGGGGGTAGCCGAAGAGGACGCAGAACTCGCCAAATACTTGGTTACATAGGTAGATAGCCTCTCTCCTGATGATGTAATCCCTGTGGACAAAATTCCTTATTTCATCAATAAGAGGCTGCAGTTAGACTATTCTTAGTATGATAAGCCTAATCTAATGTATGTTGCACGGGACTGTCTAGACGTTAGCCTGTACACACGGGTGACAACCGTCCATACCCCAAATCAACTTGCTCCCATTAAAGGCGCTTACTTCCTGGTCCCAGACAGAAGAGGATGGGATCACACAATCATCTTTGGCCGAAAAGAAGGTCCTCAATCTTTCACGCCACAAGAGTCCGATCTCGGACCCGACGTTGGAAGATCGCTCTACATGTATGGTCCTCAAGCTAAGTACTTCATATAAAAGCAGGGGTACGATATGGAGGCTACCCCGGGTCTGAATCACGGCAGCGGTCGACGATTTCCTCTACAGCCGTCGGCACCGACAGGGAAACCTCAGGACCATAATCATAAATCCAGATACGGCCTCGGGTATGTTACACTACCAACAACGTCCAAAAGTTCCGATGAAGAATGCGAGTGGCACTCTCATTCCTCCGAGTCACCCATTTACGACTCTATAGCAGTACTAGAGATATATTTAGACAAACATTATCTGTCAACATGACATCCGCTGATATCGAAGAGGAAGATGAAGATCTACTTGAACCACTTGAGTTGGAGCCGTGGGTCCAGCAACTAGATGCACAATGGAGGAAACGCTTTGAACTTCGTAATCCTCCTACTGAGGACGAGGTTATGCAAGTTAACCTCAGTGATGAATCCTCTCCAAAGCCAATCTTCGTCAGTAAAAGCCTGACAGACGGCGAGCGGGAGTCATTGTTACAACTCGTCAGAGAATACATCGACGTCTTTGCCTGGAGCTATGAAGACATGCCAGGGCTAAACCCTGAGATTGCACTTCATAAGCTCAACATTTATCTGGATGCAAAACCAGTCAAACAACAGCAACGGCAGTTTCGTCCAGACATCATGAATTCTATTGAAGCAGAAGTAAACAAGCTTATAGCTAGCGGTTTCATCCGTGAAGAGCAGCACCCAGACTGGGTAGCCAATGTAGTACCAGTCATCAAGAAGAAAGAAAAGATCCAAATTTGCATCGATTTTCGTAATCTGAATGTGGCATGCCCTAAGGATGAATTCCCTCTTCCGATCACCGACATAATGATCAAAAATACGTGTGGCTTCAAGCGCATGTCCTTTATGGATGGCTTTGCAGGATACAATCAAATCAAAATATCTCCTGATGACGAGAAGCATACGTCATTCTGAACACCGTTCGGCGTATATTGTTATACGGTCATGTCTTTTGGCCTGAAAAATGCCGGTATTACATATCAACGGGCTATGAGTGCTATCTTTAGAGATCATTTGTGCAAGACGGTGGAGTGTTACGTTGACAACATCGCCGTCAAGAGCCGCTCCAAAAATGATCACTTACATGATTTGAGAATTGTGTTCGACCTCATACGAGCGCACAACCTGAAGATGAATCCCACCAAGTCTTTCCTGGGAGTATCCAGCAGAATGTTCTTAGGCTTTGTCATTACTTTCCGGGGTATTCACATAGATCCCGACAAAACAAAAGCAATCCTGGAGATGAGTCCACCAACGAACCTCCATGAACTCTACGACCTTCAGGGAAGACTAGCCTATATCAAGAGGTTTGTATCTAACCTCTCAGGGCGATGTCAACCCTTCATACAACTCATAAGAAAAGGTGTCTCTTTCATATGGAACGAGGAATATCAGCGTGCCTTCGATGATATTAAGGAGTACCTGACGAATCTGCCAGTTCTGGTAGCTCCGGTCGCTGGAAAGCCCTTCATGCTCTATGTACGGGCAATAGAACACTCCCTGGGTGCTTTGCTAGCACAGAATAATGACGCGAGCCATGAAAAAGCCATTTACTATCTCAGCCGGATGATGGTAGGACCAAAACGTAGGTATAACATCGTGGAGAAAAAGTGCCTTGCCATAGTATTCGCCATTCAGAAAATACGATACTATGTGACAGGGCAGACCATCCATGTTGTTTCACGAGTTAATCCTCTCAAGGTTCTCATGACCAAGCTTGGTGCACTCAGTTCTCGTCTAGCCACCTGGGAGATACTATTATCCCCATACGACATTGTTTTTGTTCGATAGAAGACTATCAAAGGTCAAGCCCTGGCTGACTTCTTAGCAGCCCATCCAGGCTCAGAAACAGCCAGAATCTATGAAGAAATTCCTGACGAAGTCGTCGCCTCGAACATGACTTCGCATGACGCTATTTGGCGAATGTTCTTTAACGGTGCTTCAAGAATGGGGTCATAAGATGATATCGTCGCTGGAGTCGGGGTAGTATTAATTTCCTCCTCTGGGTTGGTGGTCAATCGGACATATTCTCTTACAGAATCTTGTTCAAACAATATAGCTGAATATAACGCTCTAGTCATCAGACTCCAACTCGTAAAAGAATTGGGGATCAAGTACCTGGAAGCATATGGTGACTCACAGTTGGTTGTTAACCAGATCCAAGGTTCATACGAGGTTTGCAATGAGGACCTGATTCCCTACTATCAGACAGCAATTGCCATCATTGTAACCTTAGAAGGATTCATTATAGAGCACGTTCCAAGGCTACAAAATATCGAAGTCGATGCCTTAGCAGGTCTCGTCGCTTCCTTGGCACTTCCAAATGATACTCATCATCTAGTCGACATAATAGGCCATAAGTTGGTCTGTCCCAAGAACAATCTTCAACTGGGTACGAGTTACTCCGCCTAGATAACCAATGATATACAAGACTGGAGACGCCCGCTCATCGACTTTGCAGTCTATGGAATTTTGCTAGAGAATGTGAAGGAAGCAAATTTAATCAGAAGATGCTCCCTCAGATTCTTTTATGATACGGAGACAAAAATGTTATATCGATGATCCTACGAAGGGCTACTATTAAAATGTATGTCAAATGCAGAAGCCAAAGAAGCCTTACGTGAAGCTCATGATGACGCTTGTGGGGCTCACCAACCTGGCCCGAAATTGCAAGATCGTCTCCGTCGGATGGGTTATTACTGGCCCACAATGGTAGCAGATGCAGTTGATTATGCAAAGAAGTGCAAGGCTTTCTAGATCCACGCAGATTTCATACATCTGCTATCTGAATTCTTGCACCCGACTGTGGCCACTTGGCCATTTGAAGCATAGGAAATGGACATCATTGGGCCGATCACCCCGCTGTCGTCTAGAGGGTATCGTTTCATACTTGCAATCATCGATTACTTCTCCCAATGGACTGAAGCTGTTCTGCTGGCAGAGGTAAAGATATCGAACGTGATTAGCTTTATAAAATATCATGTCATCTACCATTTTGTACTGTCCCGGAGAATTATTCACGACAATGGTCCACAGTTTACAAGCCACGCTTTCTATCGATTTTGTGATAAGAATCGGATTCAGAACATGGCCTCGACAGCATATAACCCATCGGCTAACGGTTTGGCTGAAGCTTTCAACAAAACCATAAACAAGATCCTCAAAAAGTTTGTGTATTCAAACAAACACGACTACAATGAAAAGCTTGGCGAGTGCTTATGGGCGTATTGTACCATAATTCAGATGGCTACAGGAAATACACCATTCTTCTTAGTTTATGGGAGTGAGGCAGTCCTCCCATTGGAGACTCAGATCCCCTCACTTCGAGTGGCCCTTACTTACCGGTTAACATCGGACGATAACTACCGTCGACGGCTACAAGAGTTGGAAGCATTAGATGCGAAGCGTTTACAATCTCAACAAAGCATAGAGCTCTACCAAGCGCGCATCTCTCGGGCTTTCAACAAGAGAGTCAAACAAAGAATATTCCAAGTCGGCGATCTCGTCTTGCCATTCAAAAACCAATGGTCATGACTCACAAGACCTCCGGCAAATTTCAGCCTAAATGGGTGGGTTCGTTCATCATCGAGACCGTATTCTCCAACGGCGCGTACCATCTCACAAAATAAAACGGAGACTTGCTTATGATGCCCATCAATGGCAAGTTCTTCAAGAAATATTATGTTTAAATGACATCTTCAAACTATCTCTCAGATTGTGAGTTATATACCCTCTGGTATCGCTGAACTTACACTCTGACCTCAAATCTTCCAGATTGTTGAGTTATGTACCCTCAGGTACTACTGAACTTACTCTCTGACTACTCCGAATGGATTCATATCACATCTCCTGGTCATATCTATGAACTTCTATATTAAATGCTTTTCTTCACCAGAGTTTGTCTTAAAATCTATTACCCGCACCACCAGTGCGCAGAAGGGTAATAGGTCCATAAAACTTATCCTAATTTTTTACTCGCACCATCAGTGCATAAAAAGGATAATAGGTCCACAAAATTCTCCAACGAAAAAAACAACCACGTCCATATTACCTCTGAGTTGTTTTCCCATCCATCACAAACAAATCACTCAATGCATAGAATTTTCACACTGATAGTACCTCTGAGTTGTTCTGTGTATCTCCATTAGGCCTACTCCTACCACGTCCTCATTACCTCTGAGTAGGAAGGCTTTGTTTTTGACCCATATTTACCATGTTCTCATTACCTCTGAGTAAATATGTTGGTTTCCTCTCCACTTATTATCAGTACTCGCATCGCTAGTACACAAAAAGGGTAATAAGTCCATAAAAGTTATCCTAATCTATTACTCGCACTATCGGTGTACCAAAGAGTAGTAGGTCCACAAAATATCATTCAAATCTATTTGTTCGTACTTTCAGACGCACAAAAGGGCAATAGATCCACAAAAATCCTCCAATGGGATGTCATCTATCAAAAACAAATGATGTATTAGACCCTCTAGTACAAGCACCACAAAATACCACAAATAAAGAATGGAGTGAACATATTCTATTTGTTCAAAAACAGTTACATTCATAGGACTACATCGACAGCAGAAAACAAAGAAAGGAAATTCTAGCAATATATAGTTTGGTCAGTTTGACAATACTTCGTCTTCATCAAAAAGTAGTTTCGTGGCCCTAAAAAAATGTCATGTTTTACTGCTGAGAAGCAAACAAGGCTATTGAATCTCCAAGGAGCTGCCCGGAGGAGGGCAAATATAGCATGCTATCTGCCTCTCCGTATTTTGGATACCTTAGTCTCGTTCCTCCGAAGGACCATACCTTCAAAATATCATCCCTGATGGTGGTTTTGCCTATTTGGAGAGCCGTAAAGGCATGACGTTCATAACGATGCCTGACCACCGTCCAACTCTCTGAGGTATAAAGGCTCTTCCTACCACCTGGGGAAAACTCTTCCGAAGCATGAAGAGTCCTGAGTTGTTTGATGTGTATGCCAAAATAGCACGAGGAAAACTCTTCCAAAGCATGAGAAGTTTTAAGCTGTCTGATGTATGTGTCAGAATGGTGTATTTCACTCTATCGTCGATACTGGTCCTGGAGGAGTTTGCTAACCATATCCCTATAAAACATAGAAAAAAAGGGGGCTTAATACCGAAAAGAAAATAAAGAACTCCGTTTTTTTTCAGTTATGCGGCCTAGCCGGTTATACGGCCTAGCCAAACAGAAATCATGCGGCCCAAAGTCATGAGGCCGGCTTCATGAAGTACTCATGTAGCTCAGTCATGAAGCACTTATGTGGCTCAGTCATGAAGTGTTCATGCGGCTCAATTATGAGGCATTTATGTGACTCAGTCATGAAATACTCATGCGACCCAGTCAAAAAGTACTCATGCGGCTCAGTCATGAGACAATTATGTGGCCCAGCCATACAGTAATCATGTTGCCCGATCATAAAGTGCTTATGCGGCTCAATCATGAGGCACTTATGCGGCTTAGTCATGAAGTGTTCATGCGGATCAGTCTTGAGGCACTTATGCGGTTCAAGTTCGAATGAGCAGCGGTTATGCGGCCTAGCCCATGCGCCCCTATCTTACAGAACACATACGGTCCAAATGAGATAGGGCATGCATCGACCAGGCTTAAAACACAAAGGCAGCATATGACAGGCCCGCGTATGAAATATACGGTATGGCCATTCAAAATTTCAGTCGTCGTCTTTCCACCGTCCATACTCTTGAGAGGGGGTTGCACGTCGGGATGAATGGAAAGAGCATCTGCCGCTCTCAACGGAAAGGCAAGTCCCCTTCCTTTGGCCATCGCACCAGTCGACTTGGAAGCTTTTGGAGCCATAGCAGAAAGTATAATGAGGTCGAAGGAGAAAAAGGTGAAAGAGGGAAATCTTTCTCCGAATGACCCCTATTTATAGAGTTGCTGAAAAATGCCTCTTCGATTCTCGAGATCATTAAAATGTCGATGTTTGGGGACTTTATCCCTAGTAACCGTCAGCTTTATCTCGAAAAGCGATCCACAACCGAATCAAGAAAATTAAATGCAGCAGTGACAGCTGGCAGGCTGATGGGGTCTCTATGCGACTCGAAAAATCCCTGTGACTTGAAGACTCCCTGCTTGACATATCTCCATGCTTCTTATTCAAAGTATTCTAAATTTGTAAACTTTGAAGGGGGTCTTATAGAAGCAAAGAAAATATAGGGTTCATGCGGATCACAATTTGTCGCATATGTACTTTGGGCCAAACAGGTCCGCATAAAGGAGAGATGCATGATAGATTCAAGGCCTTATGCGGCCCGTCGACAACCAGCTGCAGAAGAAAGATATACGGCCAAGAGGATCAGTTTGTCTGATAAAGATACAAGTTCTATCAAAACTGACAAAAATAACAGCTTTGATACTTTGACAAAAAGATAAGACGTGAGACGTCACCAAAAGCAAGGTTCATAGGCTTTCATGCGGCCAGAAGGAGTGTTACCTAAGCCACATGAACCTTATGCTGTAGCTCCTATTCCCAAAAATTTTAAATTATTTATTTATTTATTTATTTGATTTAAATGGTGTTTTTGAATTTTTATAAATAATTATTTTAGTTTATTATTACGTGTCACGACCCGCACCCGATTTTCGGATACGAGACGTGTCCAAGCCAGCCTACGCCACAGAGTCGGCGGTAGAACGCTGTCAAGCCCGCAAGAAATAATGCTCAAGAAATAAACATTTGATGCTCATTCACAATTCTACATTTATTACAACATTTACAAGGTTTATATTTAAAGGAAAACACAAGTTTTACAATTTAAAGAAATGATACAATGGCTATCTATTTCTAGGTTGTCTTCAGCATACCCAAGTCTCCCAGTGCTAAGAATGATCGCGGCTAACCTGAAAAATGTTGGTTATCCAGTCAGGATTGGAACAAGTACACAAACCGACGACAATGCAAAACACAATAGAATTAACAAGACACGAAAATAGCATATGAGGAATAAAAACTGGAAGATAAATGATGTCATAGCACGATAGAGAAATAAACAAGGAAAAACTAATAAAAGACATCTATCTAGGTGGTGTGAAATACCTTTTAATACGTGAACGGCTGGGCTAGTACGACACATCATACGATGGCTATCGTTCAGTAATGGTACGGCTAAATCATACGTGAGTGTGTATGACTTAGCTATCGTTCAGTAATATAATTGGGTTTGTTCACGTATTTACTTAGTATTTCCCCCTCCCGACTACTCCGTGTGACGAGCGTGTCAACAAGCAGCAAGATATATGTATAGACATGAAATGATAAGACTACTATGAATCGGAAAGCAATCAGAAAGTGCACTTGCCTGAATCCTTGCACAAACCATAGTCACAAGCCGAGGGTGAAAGAAAAGCCGATCTAGAAGCTGTCAACCTATATCATACAATGCACCACAAACAGTGCACGAAAACCATAAATTAATTCTAACGTTCTAGTTCTAAATAGTGGCTAGTTGGGTTACTAAGTCAATAATAATTAATTCTGTAATAATTCAATTAAAAACCTAATTTAACCTAATAATATTCTGAATATAATTTAAATATGCAAGTTTGGCCATTAAAAGTCGCGTTTCTCAATTTCGGAAACTACGGCACGCAAATCGAGACGTACCGTTGACTTTTGGTCAAACGCTGTGAACTCTCAATTTTGAAAGTGCACCTTGGTTAATTTCAGCGCCACGAGTGCGCTGGAATTGACCGTGCCGCAAAATCACGTTTTGGTCAAAAGATATCGCCGTTATGGCTAACCGTGACCAAAACGAAGATCGAACAATCAGTTCTGAGTTCAACAGAATAAATAAAATATTAAATAAACGAATTAATTTCTGGGAAAAATATATGTCGTAGGGCTCTGTGTTAGATTTCCGAAACTTCAAACGGATCGTAATTTCGATTTCTGGTTCTCCCGAAAACTCGAAAACACTGAAACGCGTCAAGTTTCGGACAAACAACACTCTACGAATTTTCCAGAAATTCATGTTCAGAATTTACAAAAATAAATTACATGGACAGAGAGTTTACCTTAAAACGCTTCCAATAAAAAAAACGGCGCGCAAAAACGAGGTCGGGGTTGACGGAAATCACCTCGGGAAGTCGGGGGATCGTCGGGATCAAAACCACAAAGGTCGGCTGACAATTAATTAAGGTTTCTCGATTTCCGAAAATAATATATATATACAGAGAGGGCGGGCGGCTGAGTCGGGTCGGGTCGGCTAAAATCTGACACGTGTCAACATCTCCTCACTCCCGCTCAATAGGATGGACGGTTGGATGTCCAAGCGGGTTGGAGCCGAGCCGAATATGAGTTCGGCTAAGGGAGCCGGCTCCAAAGGAAATACACAGTCAGCGCGCATCTGACTGACAGGCGGGCCCCGCTCTGTCGGCCCTAGTGGCTGACGCGTGGGCCCCCCCATGCTGACTGGGATAATTAATTACTGAAAATTGTTTTTAAATCAATTTAAACTCAATTAACTCCAAATAAATTCCTAAAAATTCTAGAAAAATCCCAAAAAATTATAGAAAATATTACTAACTACCTAGAACCTATATAAAATAATTTGTCCCAAAATAGTCACCCATGATCTTTTAGAAAATATTTTAGCCTTTAAAATTATATAAACCATAATAAATAAATGCTCAATTATTGCCAAAAATTATGTAAAAATTATAGAAAATATAAAATAGGATAATGAGCCTTAGAAAATTGTTTGGGGTCAAATACTTGCTATTAGACTACCACAATAAATTCTCGAAGTCCTAGAAAATAGGTTTTCCCACTATTTAATAATCAAAATAATTCTAGAAAATTCTCGAAAATTCCTAGGAGCTTAATTATCAACTATTCAATTAAAAATTAAAAAAAATCGGGAAGGAGAGTTACATTACGGTAGATGCCTTTAGCCATGGTAGAGTTTTGGAGTACAGGACGACTAAGAATCATGGTACAGGTAGTGCAGTAGCGTGCTTTGACTAGTATTTAGCCATGGTAGAGAGTGTCAAGCCATCGGTGTGTCCTAACTAGGAAAACCAGGCCAAGCTATAGCATGATCATTAGAAATAGTTTAATTAATTATTATTAGATTTATTGATTTTGAAGGAACCCGGTTGAACCAAACTAGTTCAGACTGGACCGAACTAAGCTCAAGCTCAAGCAGGCATATATTGAGACCAAAAACGTCCATGTAGGTAGGCAGATGTGTATATATACGTATTGGCAGTCCTTTTTATAGCCTAGTGATCAATTCTATAGTGGAATATTTAATATGGCATATTAAGTATTTTATTTCTGTTATTATTATTATTGCTATTAATCGTATATATAAATATATATAGTTATTACTAGCTGTTTCCCCATCTTCTAGCAAATAAATATCGAAAGAAAATTAGGAATTTAAATTATATATACATATATATATATATATATATATATATATATATATATATATATATATCTATATATATATATATATATATATATATATATATATATATATAAAATATATATATATATATATATATATATATATATAAAATAAAAAAAATAAATAAATATATATATATATATATATATATATATATATATATATAAAACTTTGATGATGCTCCTGCGAGTTTGCTCCCCCCTTCCTGGTTTACCCTTAGGGGCGGCCTACGTCCGTTCCTGTCCTCCGGCGTCGGATGGCGCGGTTGTGGCCGAACGACTACTTGTCTCTGGTGGGGCTCCCCCCTCCTCCTACTCCTCGCCCGCACCGATCCATTCTCATCCATTGTCCTTAAATTCCCCCTCCTCCCTAATTCGTTCGGCCATCAGGCCCCGCCCGTGGAGTGGAGCCCCCCCCCCCCACCGTTCCTCCTTCCCGGTCTAAGTGCTCTCGGGGATGCAACCATCACTTTTTCTAATTTTTGAACTCCCAGTTTTTTCCCCCCTCGGGCGGAGAGCCCCCCTGCGGTGCAGGCCTCGGGTTCCCCTCCGCTCTGCCCACCTCGGGCGTGGAGCACTCCTGCGGTACAGGCCTCGGGTTCCCCCCCGCTCAACCCCTTGAGTACGCTGCTAGCAGTTACGCTCAAGTGAGGCCCCCTCTTAACTTGCCTTCCTCAGCAGGTTTAGCTCTTTCCGCTCCCTGTTCAAGTGGGTCCCACCTATTATCTACTGCTCACGGGGATTCCTCTGTTGTTTACGTGAATTTCAGCAGGTCCCACCAATACCCATCTGTTCGCAGGAAGAGCAACCCATGGGCTGTTTACGAGTATAACAATCCCTCTGGCACCCACGTGGTCCCGGATCAATTTTTTCCCTCTGTATATTTGGCTTCTACGCAACACCCCCTTGCCTCTCTCAATTGTGGACCCCCCATTCCTACCACCCCACCGCCAACCCTTCCATCTATGCTCACTACCCCTCCGCCAACCCTTCTATATACGCTCATCAACCATAAGTCGCTCCTGCTGGGTTCTATGCAGCCCATCCCTACACCCGACCCCAGCCCTCCTACTCGACCCCCCTTCCCCTACCCGCCTCCCCGCCCTCCGCTCCCCTCGTCCCCTCCCTGCGGCCTCCACCCCCTATCTAACACCCTCTTTTCCACCCCCTTCGCCTCTTTGGCTACCGCGTCTAGCAGCCCGATCCCTCCCTCTTTCATCCCCGCCTCGCGCTCGGACGGGACTGTGGACCCAGTCGTCTCTCCCCCCTCGGTTGCCGTATTGCAGCCACACGGCAATCTCTCCCTGCCCTCTCCCTCCCCGGGGAGCTTGTCCCCGGACGACCCTCCTTCGGGAAGCCCTCCCCCGGTCGACCCCCCAGATTCGGTGCCCATCCCTGATCCGACCCCTCCATCGACAGCCCCCTCCCGGCTGAGTGCCCCAGCCTCCTCCTTTGGTCGGGACTTCACCGTCGACTTACACGGCCAAGTTGCACCCGGATCTCGCATTGGCACAGGTTCCCCTATTCCCAGCAGTCGACCTCCCTGACATTATGTACTCTCAGGAAACTCGGGTGCCATCGGTTCCATTCTCAGACTCGAAACTGTCATCTCTATCGTCTTCCTTCCCCCACACATTCATCCTTAAATTTTCCAATGGCTGTCCTAAATTTCCTAGGGTGCAGGAGACGATAGCCTCTTGGAGACTATCTTCAGATTACTGACTGGCCCCCCTGACCCCAAACACATTCTCCTACACCTTTCATCTGAGGTTGACCATAGGTCGGTATGGTCTATAGGTACCTGCAGAATCGACTCCCACTAGATGAAGATCGTCAAGTGGTCAGCTAGATTTTCCACCAAAGAAGACTCAACGACAGTCATCGCATGGGTCACTCTGCCCAATCTGCCCCTCATTTGCTTTGTCCCAGTGGCTCTCGACGTATTGCCAACTCATTCGGCAAGTATGTGGCCTCAGCCCATGAGACAAGCAACCTAACCAAGGCTCACTATGCCAAAATCTGCGTGGAGCTAGACCTCACCTTCGAACCTCCCAATTTCATCACAATTGAGCTGGGCAACCAAATCCACACCCAACAAATCCTCTATGATAATCACATCTTGTTCTGTAACCATTGCCATCTAAGAGGCACCTCATTAAGCACTGCCATCGCCTATACCCTGAACTCAAGAAGAAATAACCCCAGAAAGACAGTGAGCCATTAGAGGGGAGGACTCCCATGCCACCCATCCTACATCTCCCGAACTCGCACACGCGATTCGGCTCCAATGAAGGCACACAAGACTCGAGCGAACTCCCCAACAAAGCATTGATCCCCTTCAACACCCAAGATATCACCCTATCCAACCAATTCGACGCTCTTGTGTCAGAAGATGAGGAACCCACTTCGGAGATAGCATTACCCCCAGGCGATCGCGTGCTCACCGAGAATCTCCCCTATCTGGACATCGGGGAACCGGTCACTGATATCATCGATGTGGACCTTCAATATCCCAATAAAGTCTCTGCGGTCCAAGCCCTAGCCATTCTGGGGCCAGACCAAGTTCAGACAGGAATTCAGGTCCTAGCCGCGGGCTTTCCTCTCCAACCAACTACCCAGACGACAGGAAGCACCAATGACTCCATTACGACCCCCCGAGAACCCCATCCTGGATTCAGCCGAAGAATCGGTCAGTCAGACCCCGGACCATCCGGTACAAACTTCCAACGATCATCAAGCCTCGACCGAGGTAGGACCATCATCCTCGAACGGGGACGACATAAATCATGGCCCCTCTACCATTCAAACCAGATCCACCGCGGAACACAAAACAACCCCACAAAGACTTTAATGCTTAACATCCTATCCTGGAACGTTTGCGATCTGGCGAGCAAACCAACATTAAGAAGAATTTTCGGTCTGCAAAAAATACACAAGATTGACATCCTCATTATTCTTGAACCCAAAATCCTACCCAAAAGATTAAAATCTATCCAGCTGCAGCTGGGCCTGCCTTTGGCAGCGGCTAGCACGTACGACATTTGGATCTTGGGCACGAAAGATGTCAAATTCGGAGTCATACAGGACTCCAAACAAGCCATCTCCTATTGGTTCGATCACTACAGCATCCCCAAGCGTGCCATTCTATCAGCGGTCCATGGCAGTTGCGATATCGTGGACAGAAAACACCTCTGGAACGATCTCCTCGACATCCATCACCGGCACACCAACTCTCCGTGGCTTTGTATTAGGGACTTCAACGCGATCACCTGCAGCTCTGAAAAATCCGGAGGCCGCCCTCCCTCCGTTTCGGCCATGCAAGACTTCAACAACTTCATCTTCAATGCCCATCTAGCCTCCCTCCAATTCACTGGCAACGCCTTTACCTGGTGCAACATGCAGGAGGGGAATCGCCGGCAATACTCCAGACTGGACCGGGCTCTCACGAACGCTTTCTGATACGGTATGGGGGTTACTACCAACCTATCCCACCTAAATCCATAGAATCTGACCACGCTTCACTGCTGGTGGAGATCAAAAACAAAACTCATTCATCAAAAAAGAACTTCCAATTCCTAGACTTCTTGATCGAGCACCCCCAATTTTTGGGTATTGTCGTGGAGGCTTGGAATCGAGAGGAATCTCCCAATCCCATTGCCAGGGTTAGAAACAAGCTCAAGGCCACAAGGCGTGCCTTGTCCAGTTAGAGCAAACAAGCCTACGGGGACATCTTTCAAGCCGTTCGAGTCGCTGAGGGCGACGTCATCCGAGCCAAAAATTTGGTCATTACGGATAGCTCCTCAGCTGCCAGGAGTGCACTTAACCTCACCAGGCTATGCTTAAATTTAGAATCAAAGTGGAGACCGACTTCTGGAGCAGAAAGCTAGGTTGAAATGGGACAGCGAGGGGGATAAAAACTCGCAGTACTTTCATGCCTGCATTCAGGGTCGCAGACAAAAGCTATCGATCCACCGGATGGCAGATGACAATGGAAACATCATTACTGATCACAAGAGTATCCACGTTGCCGCCACGGACTTCTATTCCAAATTATTCTCCAAAGAGACAGTTTACAAAGATAGGTCATTCCTTGACAAAATCCCCCTCCTTATTAACGACACTGACAACGCCCGGTTGGAAAGTTCCCCACTGCTCAGGAAGTTACGGATGCCATGTGGGCGCTGAATGAACACAGTGCGCCAGGGCCGGACGGCTTCTCACGGGTATTCTTTCGCTCCTGCTGGAACATCATCAAGCAGGACATCACCGAAGCATCCGTCGCCTTCTTCGAAGGTGCTATTTATCACAAATCTATTTCTAGTGCCAATCTCATCCTTATTCCGAAAAAAGATAACCCGGAGTCCTTCCGCGACTTTCGTCCCATCAGTCTCTGCAACTTCATCAACAAAATCATATCCAAGGTCATCGCGGCCATAATGGCAGGAATTCTTCCCAAGATCATATCGGAGGAGCAAAGTGGGTTTGTCCGTGGGAGGAACATCCAGGACAATATTATGTTAGCCCAAGAGTTAATCACCTGCATGAAATTCCCAGCTAGAAGGGCAACATCACTGTCAAAATCGACATGGAGAAGGCTTATGATAGGCTGGACTGGCAATTCATCATCTGGGTTTTCAGAGCTTTCGGATTCTCAGAATATTGGACCAATATCGTTTGGAGATCCGTCAACAACTCCTGGTTTTTGATGGTCATCAACGGCCAGGCCGATGGGTTCTTCAAATCCCATCGCGAGGTCAGACAAGGCGACCCTCTATCCGCCACGATCTTCATCATTGATGCTGACGCCCTGAGCAGGAACCTTAACAACATGGTCAATATCCCAACTTCTAGCACTACCACACTTTTAGCGGCTGCCCCCATCATCACCCACCTGGCCTTCGCTGACGATTTACTCATCTTCTCTTTTGGGATATAGGAGCGGTGGCAGTGGTTCACAACACACTGAAGAGGTACTCTAGATGCTCCGGCCAAAAGATCAATCACTCAAATAGCGTAATCTACGCCCACCACAACACCAAACCGAGAGCATGCCATCAATCTCTCTAACTTAACATCCTTCTCCGTTGCTCACCCTTCGTTCAACTATCTTGGCTGCCCTCTTGTATACGGGAAATCTAACGTGGCCCTCTACGAGGACTTGACTAAAAGAATCAAGAAGAAACTCGATGGATGGTATAATGCCACCTTATCCCCTGGTGGCAAGATGATCCTCATCAACCACGTACTCTCCTCCATCCCCATTCATACTCTGGCTGCTTGCTCGCCGCCCAAGAAGGTCCTGTCTTCGATCGAACAGATCTTTTGTAATTTCTTCTGGGGACATAGCAACGGCCTAGATAAGCATCACTGGACTAGCTGGGACTCTATGGCTCACCCTACAGGCGAAGAGGGTTTAGGATTCACCAAAATCACTCATATTGTCAAAGCTTTCTCGATAAAATTATGGTAGAATTTGTGCACGAGTAACAACTTATGGACCAGGTTTATGCAAGCCAGGTACTTCAAACACTCCCACCCTTCATTGGCCACTTCTAACTGCAGATCCTTAGCGGCATGGCATCGCATACTCATTGGTCGTGACCTTGCCGAGCCTGCGATGAGACTCCGTTTGGGTATGGAAGATTCGAACCCATTTCTGGAGAGATGGATCGGAGATAGCATGATCCCTAGTCTCACTGAGATCCCTTGAGGCAGCAGGATCAGAGACTTATGGAACCCCATCAACGATGACTGAAACTCGGATCAGATTCAGGAATGGTCTGGTAATGAAGCGGTAGACAGCATTCGCACGAGCGGATTGCGCATTGGTAGTGTGTCCGACGAGCTGAGATGGAAGCTGGAAGTGTCGGGGGCCTTTTCGGTGAGGTCAGCTAGAAGCGTCATCCAAGGTATCGGGCAGCAGCACACTCCCATGGCACACTATTGGCACACCTGCATCCCCATGAAGTGGTCCTTCCTTATGTGGAGAGCTATTAGAAAGAAATTACATACTAACGACACCCTCAATACCATGGGGATCAGCTTAGCTTCTGCATGCACCTGCTGCTCAGAGCGTCAGATAGAGACTATCGATCACACCTTCTGTCAGGGGACCCTTCCGGACAGCATTTGGAGGACCCTCAACAGGCTATTCAACATCGCGCCGAGTGGCGAACGCTTCCACGATCTTGCGACCTCTTGGGTTTCAGCCTCCCATGGACATCGGATCGTCGCAGCGGCCACCACATGGGCAATTTGGAAGAATCGCAACAAGGCGAGATACGAAGGACATCAATACTCCGTCGACCAGCTCGTTCGGGAAGTTTTCTGCCAATGTCGCTAGCGGAGCACTCTGTGTTCCCACAGCACTAGAA
Organism: Iris pallida; assembly: GCA_029216955.1. Lineage (NCBI taxonomy): Eukaryota > Viridiplantae > Streptophyta > Magnoliopsida > Asparagales > Iridaceae > Iris > Iris pallida. The sequence continues at coordinate 6,045,803 of JANAVB010008998.1, forward strand.
CCTTCGGGCAGTAATCCCCCTAGCCCCTGGCGGTTGTTTTGCCTCCCCCTCCCCTTTTTGTGGTATACCTGTATAGGCTTCGACATTTAGCGCCTTGTATACGTGTTCCGGCTTCGGATTTCGAGCCGTCTTTAATAAATGGACGGGGTTTCTAAATATATATATATATATATATATATATATATATATATATATATATATATATATATATATATATATATATATAGTAGATAAATAAAAATATAGTAGATAAATAAAAATATAAACGTATGTGTACATATATATAAAAATATATATATATATATGTATATGTGCGTATGTGTATTTATATATAAATATATAAATAAATATGTGTGTATGTGTATTTATATAAGATATATATATGTATGTGTGCATATGTGTATTTATATAAAAATATATATATGCATATGTGTGTATTGCAGAAGCATAAACAAATTTCATAGAACAAGTAAAAGAAGTTGAGAGCTTTACGCAAGTCAAACTGAGTCAGATTCAGACTTTACGCAGAGATCAAACAGAGTGAACTCTATGCGAACTACTTTACGCGAGAGCTATCTTGAAACTCTACGCGAGAGCTATCTTGAAACTTTACGCGAGGGCTACAGATTGTCAGGCTACATTTAATGTGCGTGATACTGTTCTGACAGAATGCTTTTCTGACAGTACATTGTACAGAAGCCGAGAAGATTTTACACCAAAACTAAAACTTGTCATTTAGTGTGCAGAAAGGCTTCTTTATGCTCAAAAGACCACTTCCTTTACGCATGAAAGCTATTTGAGACTTTACGCTCAAAGCTTTTGTGTGCATAGAGTTTATTTGAGCTAATTATATGCTCAAGGCTATTTTTCAGCCACTTTACGCAGGAAGTCTATTTTGGGCTATTTTACGCCCAGTTTGTTACTTTACGCAGAGAGTTTGTTTTAAAATTTTACTCCCGATCTTTCCTGGCTATGTGAGAATATGGTTTGCATACGTGGCTTTCGTGCCACACTTATCGAGGAACATGTGTACGTGCTCTCCCTATTTTGTTGACGTTATGGGACACGTGTCACCATGCGTAGAGATCAAAACTCTACATGGGATACGTGTTATCTCGCGTAGAGGTTGATTTTCAATCGTAGGTGGCAGTTACTTGCGTAAAGACCCAATTATGTTGCTTTTTATGCACAAAGGATCTAGTTTATAAATAGACTTACTTTTAACAGAGGAGCACAATAGAACATATAGAGATCAGAGTCCAGAGACTTTGATTTTCCAAAGCATTCTTCTTCAACTTTTCTTCAAAAATAGAGTGAAGCAAAGCAGGAAATCATTCGACCTCGCCATCAGTGTCCAGTGCGTCGATACCTTTCTGGTGACTTAGTTCTTCCGGTTATTCATCTTCCAGCAGTTTTTTTCATCATTATCATCGTGTGGTCCAAGGAACAAAGTGATCACCTTCTGATCAGACTTCCATAGCAATACTTTCTAGAAATAATTTGTACTTTTGTACTTTTTCTCGTTTTCTTTCAAAAGCCTTTCAAGGGCATTTTGTTAAGTAAAACAAAATGGCGACTCTGCTGGGGATGACTTTCTCCTCTGATGAGAAAACAATTGCTCAATACAATGATGTGTCGATTGGCTCGACAAAGAAGACTCTGGTCGTTCAGTTCGACCAGACTGCTTACAATGAAATGCTCCGAACTGGGGGTAGTGCTCGTTACTCCAACGTACAAAAATCACAAAAAGTGTCAAAAGTTTGGATTCCTAAGTCCAAAGCACCCTCTGATCTCTCTGCTGCCTCTGATGGAAAGGAAATTCTTTCCACTCCTGTTGTTGGGGCTTCCATTTGTGATGAGACAGTCTCTACTTTAGTGTTGCTCCACGCGCGTAAAAATCAGTCTCTCGTCTGTGACGTGGTAGACGCCCAAGCTTTACTCTCTGTGCATAAATATCAGTCTCCCGTCTGTGACGTGGTAGACACCCAAGCTTTGTGCTCTGTGTGTAAATATCAGTCTCCCGTCTGTGATGTGGTAGACACTCAAGTCTTACGCTCTAAGCGTAAGGGTAAATCTTCCGTCTGTGACGTAGCAGATGTTCCTATTTTGTGCTCTACGCGTAAAGGTAAATCTCCTGTCTGTGACATGGTAGATGAAGTTCACAATGATGCTTTTGCATCTAAAGTGAATTTGCCTGCACGCATGCAGCGTAAAAACAAGAATTCTATTGTTGGTAAAACTTCTATTTTACGATAACAACCTTCTTATACTGCTTTACACAAAGTACCAAATCTTTATATTACGCGTAATGCTGATGGATTTCTTTCTGCACAAAAATCTCAAGATTTATGCACACAACTCCAAGCGCGTAAAAATATGAAGTTTGGTCCTGCTAATGAAGCCAGTAATATTCTTTATGCGCAAGGGACTAAACGTTTCTTTGTCCCAAATGTAATAAAGAAGACACCACCTTCTACTTCTTCTAATTTACGCGAGTTACTTGTACAAAAGCATAAAAATAGAAAATCTCCTACGACACTCACCCAAGAAAATCATCATTGTGAGTGTCATCAAATTGTGATCAAATGTTGCTGTACTGCTACTAAACGGTCGATTTTTGACCGATTAAGCTACAATGTACCTCAGCAACAAGTTGATGAACAAGAACATGATTGTCTTATGCCTCAGTTAATATGGCATCTCATGTCAATAGAGGATGACATTCAAGATGCAATTCGTCCCAGACTCCAGGTCAATAACGGTTCAACCGAATCCTTGATTCTTTTGAAGGAGTATATCAACATACTCGGTCACGAACTCAACGACCATTAAACATGCATTCTTCGGATTCAGAGGCTGGGGGTAGCCAATATTTGGAGTCAGAAACTGATAGCGTTGATTCATACCTCTACACAAACCCATCTGTATGTTCAAGGAAGGCTGAAACTTATGCTATCGGGGAGGAACCAGAGACGTCTACTTCTAATACAGAACAATGTCTTTCTGCAGTGGAACAATCACTGAAGGATATGCTTGCCATGATGCAAAACATGCATCAAATAATAATGACTCAGCAAACAGTCCAACCACCAGTGATAACACCAGTGCAGGTAGCCGCACAAACTCAAGATAGTCAAGGGGTTGACATACCTTTAAATAATCTGAGTCAAGAGCCTGCTAGCAATCAAAATTCTGCATCTCCAGATCCTCTCGTTCCAGAAGATGTATCACCTCCGGTGGAGGTTGCGATACATCCAACTACGATTCAATCAAATGTGCTTCCTCAAACTAATGAAGCTATTCAAGCAGTGCGTGAGCTAAAAGCGCAGTTTGAGGTTCTTAAGCACAAGGATCAACTCCAAAGGTTGGGGATCAAGCAACCTTATCCTCCCCATTGGAATGATGTGCCTTTTCTTTCCAAATTCAAGCCACAATCTATGGTCTTATTTGATGGAAAAGCTTCTCCAAGTCAATATATCAATTATTTTGATATTATGAATGTGCATATACAGAAAAATGATGCTTTTCTCACCCGAGTCTTTATTGGGTGTTTGACGGGTTCTGCATACGATTGGTATCGCAGTTTACCCGACAATTGTATATCGTCTTTTGACGAATTTAAAGCAATGTTTCTCTCCCGTTTCTATGAAGGAGGAATGGACATGAACATGTCTTCCTTAATAGAAATTAAACAAAAAGAAAAGGAGGATACTCGGACATTTATTGAACGCTTCCGACAGGCTACTTTGAAAATGCCTCCTGGTATGCCAGATTCAGCTTTGATTGATACATGCAAAATGAATCTGCGACCTTCCATTGCTGTTTTTACAGGCTCTCAATTCACAGATTGGGCCTCATTTATTATAGCAGCAGTTTCAGCCGAGACCAATGGGAGATTGGCTTGTGAACATGGGATGATCTTCGCCTCAGAAGATAAAGAAAAGAAGGTCTCTTCAGGCAACAACTCTGATAATCACAATAGGAAATGAAAGGAAACCTTAGTGGTGAACCTTTCAAAACCTAAAGTGACACCAAGTAATCCGGAGTCTTCCAAACCAAAAGAAGAATACTCTTTCGATGACAGTGATATCCCTGGGATATTTCAATATCTTGTGAAGAGTGGTAAACTCTAGATCCCAGAGCCTAAACGACCCAATGAAGTGGATCTGGTTGATAATCCCAAGTATTGTCTCTATCATAGATACATAAATCATCCCACAAATTCTTGCTATGTCTTGAAGAAGAAAATTCAAGAATTGATAAATGCTAAGGCAATTGCTTTAACTAATGATGATCATACGGTCACAACCAATATGATCTCTCTTCAATTTGGTGAGTTTCCTCCACAACAGGTTCCTGACGGAGTTGTCCCAATTCCGAAGGCTCCAATGAAGATTGTAAATCTTCCACCACCCAGAGATCAAAGTGAAGAATTGGTACCTCTCACTCTGAAAAATAGTGAAATCATGTGGGTACACCTTGACTTAGTACCTCAAATAGAAGATGAAGGTAAAACTTCAAAATCCAAAAAAGGTCGAAAAGTCAAAACTTGTAATATAATTTCTCATATTGTTACTCCAGATCATGATGATTTGGATCATCTTTGGGATGGCATTCCTTTGGAGGATAGACTAAAGGGTCTGAATATATGCCCTCCGAGTTTGGCTCCTCCTGCCAAACTAAAACTCACTCATCGGCAATGGTTAGCAATGAATAGTATTTCTTTGTACAGGGCACAACAAGTTTTTGCTGCCTATGAGAAAGATCATGTAGGGATTACACCTCTTGTCCTAAAAGTCTATACTCCTGTGGCTATAGAGGTCTCTGTTCCTTCTTCCCCTGTTGGATCATTTGTTGAGAGTCCGCTACCCACTAACATGTCAACAATCAGTCCATCTCATAAAAAAGATGGGCTATGACTTTCAAAAGATAGAGGGCTTGAACTATGATAAAGGAATGCGAATTCCTTTACAAATTCAAGGTCAAAACTCTACCATTATATTGGGATTTGTGGTTCCTCACAAAAATTCTCACAAAAAGAAGACTAAGGGAAAGAATACTAAATCATGTAATATGGTACTTCATTCTCCTGAGTCTGAAAAAGAAACTTTTGCTGGTACGAGATCTGGGAAAGAGTACCACAAAGATTATGAGGGAACTCCCAAAGAAACAGATGTCGTCACTGAAATATTAACAACTCAGTCATCTTCTATTCCTTCTAAACCGTCAGCGGTTGAAAAAGGGAAACAGAAAGCAGTACGCTTTGACGTCCCACTGAAGTCTGCTTCAAATCAAGGGGCTGTTGTGGTGGCCCATGCTGGTCCATTTTCGTAAAATTGTGCGAACTCGTGGTAGTACCATATTAGTCGTACTACTGCGAGCCTGTAACTAGGAAATGCTCATTCACAACTAGGAGTAAAACAATTATAAGAGAATTGTTAGGATTAGGAGTCCCTAATTTAATTTGACAATTGGGTAGTTGAGGTTGCTACATAGGTCTCACTAGATGACTTTCACAGAAGGATACATTATCGCATTTTGATTCAACGGTATTTCTAAGGAGGGTAGACTCGTAACCCTTTTTCCGAATTTTTGCTTATTTGAATTAAATATGATTTTTTTTGAATTTTAGAAATATTTAACTTAATTAATTTTTATTATGGAATATCTTAGTCATGGTTCAATTTTGGAGTGCCAATTGACTAGAAGTAATGGCACGGATGGTGCAGTGGCGTGCTTTGACAAATGTGTTAGCTATGGTAGGAAAGATCGAGCCATAAGTGTGTCCGAGCTAGAAAAACTAGGCCAAGTTGTGACTTGACCAAAAATATGTTTATTTATTTAACTATTTATTTACTTATTATTAGGATTATTGTCTTTTAGGAATTTCGATCGTTTCAAACCAATCCGAATCCAACCCAAGTCTTAGTGGTCATGTAGTGCGACCAACGTCGTCCATGTAGATGTATAAAAGTGTATATATCGATAGTCCATTTTTTTGCATTGTGAATAATTTCTATAAAGTATATATTGAATATAATATATGTATTACTGCTATTTAAATTCATATTTTACTGGAAAATAGGATGACCTTCTCTTAGAATGTTATTTTGGGATTATTGGGATTCACTTAGGCTTTACATATATACTTTTGTATAAATATATTCATAATGGGTAGACATAGTGCCATTTACATACTTTTTCTTCAATCTTGAATGTTAGAGAAATATAAATATATATTTCTTTTGCCTTCGGCTCTTTCCTTCCTGATCTTATCATTTGTACAACTTTATCTTATGTCTTCTCTAGACATCGCCATATCATGAGTTTGTATCACTTATATTCTGGACCCAAGGGATTTATCTTGTTAAATAATTTCTCACTCAACCGTCTATACCTTAATCTTAAGTTAATTTTTTAGATTCAAGAGTTATCCTTCCTAACTAGTTATTTTCTTTTCAAGACTTAATATTCATACTGGAAGGACAGATACTTACACCCTCTTAGAACTTGTTTGAAATTCTTGAACCTCCTTTGAAATTTCATAAGGTATAGTTAAAAGAGTGTTCATTGACTTGCTATGGCAAGACAGCAGCGCACTGTCGCCACTTATTTGAATTATCGAGACTACGGGTTCACTGCAGCCAGCAGCGCACTGGCGTGGCATGTTCCCCAAGTTGAAATAACTTCAAGTAAGCGTGAGTAATCGAATGTCATTAAAGCTATAGCTTAGTTGCCCTATATTTTTTTCTTGAATTAGTATGTCCAGATTGGATAGAGTCGATAGGGTATTCATTACCGTATCCTCATTTGAGTCGTGAAACCAAAAGTTTATTGCAGCTAGCTGTACACTGGCGAGGCATAAATTCTCGGTGAAACGACTTCAGATATGTTTACGATATTCGAATACCATATAGACTACGTCCGTTATTAGCATACGACTATAAAGTTTTTAAATTAATTTGTGCATTATTCCTAGGTACCAACTTCTCAATAAACTGATTGTTCTTTTCCTCCATATCTTCCTATTTTTGAATCATCATCTTTTAAACCTAATTTGATTTCCTCCCACTAGATTCTAATCACCCTAGATTACGATTCTATGATCATGCTTACCCAATCGATCGTATTAGAACGGTTTCGAATTGGACCATCCTTAACGACCCTTAGATCACGACTAGACTATTCGATTCTATTTCAATCATGCCAATTCGCATGTTATCCCAGAATTCGATTATATAATCGTGCCTAAATAATTTTGCTTAACTATTTGTTCGTACCACAATGATTTCAATTTGATCGATCTTAAACAACTTTTGTTCATGACTAAATCATAATTGTACCTACATTTTAACTAAGTTTTATTTTATTCCACTGTGATCATGACTATTGTGATCTTGTTCATGCTCGTACCAACTTTTAATTTTGATCATACTTGGATGGCTTACATGATTAGTCTTTATCGTGACATCATCTTTAATTATATATGCTTAGACTTCAACTAAACTTCGATCGTTCTTACACAGTTTTGTCGTCGACTAGACCATCTTAACCAAGGTTGATCGTACCAATCACATTGACTTTGTTTACTGTTTTATTAATTTCATCCACGATTACGCACGACTAATCCGATCTTGAATCATAAGATTCCCTTGATTATATCAATTATCATTCCTATTCATATTAATTAAATTTTCGTCTCTTAATCATGCCCTTTGAAATTTTGAGGAAGAATATTTTTAGAGCCTTCGATTGGTAAATTATTCTTGAAGCTATTGTTAGTTTTTGGGGTTGAATTTTGAGAAAATTTTGAACATTTGAGGATTCAAGACCATAGCCTATGACTCCAACATCAAACCATACTTAATTGCCACCTTTCATTTCCACCATAGTTGATCGATACTCCTATTAAATTATTATTCTCTTTTCAATATTTTCTTATCATAATATTACCATCTTTTTCACCGGTCAACCTTGTCCATCTATTCTGATAGTCCTTAAATTCGAGGACGAATTTATTTCTAAGGTGGATAGATTTGTAACTCCTCTTCCCGTATTTTCAAATTTTATTTATTTAGTTATTCTACTTTTATTTGTGTTTTGAAACAAATTCTTTGGAAATATGTACACGCTGTTTTCCTACCATTTTTCTAAAAGAAAATCTATATGATTAGCTTAAGACAAAATATTTCTCTAACATTCATTATTGGCGTTATTGAGTCATTAGCTTATTGACCTTGAAAAATGGTTTTGAAAACTATAAATATTTTTACAAGAATTTGATTAATAAATATATTTTATCGAATATTGTTTATTGAAGTAATCAATTATCGTTTTGATTTAAGAATATAATATTATTTTGTAAACTAGTAGGTTAACCATAGATTTGAATTATAGGATTTAATTAATGATAATATCAATATTATTTTCTTACCTTTCTATTTTAAATTATGATAATGATCAATTATTTAATTTCAAGATTTCATTTATATGATTTAAAATTATTTGATTTAGATTTGCGTTCATATGACTTGATTTAATTGTTATTATAGAGTAATAGTTAAATACGTGAAGGGTACCTGCTAGAGCTCATATTAGTTGATAATACTAAGATTTATTATAGTCAATTATGACGATTAGATAAAATCAATTTATGGGTTCTTATCTAACCAAGTCCAAAACAGAAACTAGTCCCCTTGAAGGATGGCACTGAATATGATTCTGAATCAAAATCGCATATCCCTTTAAAACAACATATACTTATAGAGACTCTCCATCGTTTCCCTTCAAAAAAGCCTTCCTCCACCAACCAGCAGTTTTCCCATCCCTCGACCCCTATAGTCGCAGCACCGCCGCTAACAACAGGCCGCCACCGCAGAACCCTCGCCTACACCAAATGCCACCCGACCATCTCCCTGACGTCCCCGTGGACAACGACTCACCACACACCATCACCCGTCACCAACTCGCCTCCGGCCACCACAGAACACCACCTCTGTTACGCCAAGTCTCTCATTCACCGCGACACAACCAATACACATATAATGGTGCCGAAGTGTCCGTGTCCACCACCACCACAGAAATTACCGTGTCCGGACCCGTGTGTCCGTGGTTTAATCCATTCCCTTATCAAGTCCTTCACACCAATACAAATCCTCATGTCCGAGTCGGACACGGATACAGAACTCAAGCCCTAATCCTAAGCTAACCTCCCTGGAGCCGCCTCGTTGAACCGATTTCCGTTGAGCCTCCCTCCTCATGTCCGCGTCCCGCAGGCTGGTTTCCAGAGCGGTGAGCACCTCCAGCACCTGACCCCCTCCGTCGTGCTTCGACACTGCCGACCTCCAGCGCCGTGGGAGCCGAGACGTCGTTGGACGCCGATTTGCTCCGGTGAGCGTCCCTCCGTCTGGATCCGCATCTTCAGCCGCCTTCAACTTCTGCCGCGACCACCAGCCCGACGCCCCTTGGCGAGGTTCGCCTCCATTTTCCTTCTCCGTCCGGCGACTGGCGCTACTCCCGAGTTTTCCCTCCGTCGGTCGACGAGAACCCGTCGTCGTGAGCACGGCCAGATCTGGAGCGACCATGTCGCTGACCTCCCCGCCTCTGTTTTGCGCCAATTTATCGTCGAAGAAAGCCCTATGGTGAGCCGCCGCCTCTGCCGACGTGTCGAGCCCCCGCGTCTCTCCACTCCGGTGCCGCGGTCCGCCGTCGTGGATCGTCCCCTGGTGAAAACCCCTCTCCCCATCTCTGGCTCCCTCCTCACCATTCTCCGCCGCCGCGGTCCTCGAGCGCCTCGTCCGGCCTCGCCAAGCACTCCGTGTTCGTTCCCCGGCCTGTCGTGCTTTCCCAGGCACCGGATCTCCTCCACTCCCTCGTGGATCTCCATATCGACCTCCGCCTGTCCTCCTTCCCGCTACTCCGTCCAGAGCAGCCACCTAGATTTGCTCTGGCCGACCTTCAGATCCAGCTGCGTCGCCTGATTCGCGCTCCTCCATGCGTCCCCGTGGCCGCGTCGGTCTTCCGCCGCCCTAACTGGCCGTGGCACCGCCAAAAGCCACTCTGCAGCTGCAGCGCCACCCCAAGCTCTGGTGAGCTTTCCCCTTTTCGAGATTCTCCCCCTCTGCTTTCTTCTCCTTCTCTCTCACTCCCTTTCCTCTCTTATTTTTACTTTGTTTAGTTTATAGTTTACTTTTTCCTTGTTTTAGTTTAGTTTATTTTTACTTGTTTTAGTTTAGTTACTTTAATTTGTTGTATGTAAGGCCCTTGGCTGAATGTAACCCAAGGCCTTAGCAATATTAAGATTTGGCTCCAAGCCCATTATAATATGTCCTTGTTTTTATTATGGGTTAAGTATTACATTCTGACTTCCTAGGTAAAAATCAGTACATTTATTATATATATACAATATAATATTATTGTTACTATTATTACCACTGTTATTGGTATTAATGTTATTATTATTACTTTAAAAATTATGTATTCATATTTTCTAAAATTGTATTTTGATTCTAGACATTATGTAATTATTGAAGTACTTGGCAAGTATTTCATAAGTGAAATATAGATTTCCAAAACGATATTCCAAAAGTTCAAGTATTTATGATTTTAATTAATAAATAGTAATTGTCCAAGAATATTTGACTACTTAATATCGACCCTAGGCTAACAGGTCATTTTGGACTCAACAGGCGATTTTGTGCACGACCCGCCGGAATCCAACTTTGGACATACGGTTGGGATCGTATCGGAAAACCGAATCCGTAGACATGCAGTTTGACGACTTTAGTGACCATTGACTCTGGCACGCTTTTCGGTGCAAAGCGGGTCCATCGGCGGACATCGTTTTTATCCGAAATTATCGTTTTGCCTCTGTATCCAGAATTGGACTTAAGGACAGGCAATCCTAGCTAATTTGACTATTCTGAGAACGTTGGTATTATTTATTTCAGCATTCGGAGACTTCTGCATGTGTTGATTGATTGTGGCTCGTTGAGTGGTATATTACTATTGTTTTCTCCAGCTAAGGACATCAGGCAAGTGCACTTTCTGATTGCTTTCCGATTCATAGTAGTCTTTTCATTTCATGTCTATACATATATCTTGCTGCTTGTTGACACGCTCGTCACACGGAGTAGTCGGCAGGGGAAATATCTTAGTATACATGTGGACTACCCAGAACTATCCCAATATGTCTAATCTTGCATGATAGCAGCTGCACACGACACGTACAGTGAGCCATATTTATCCCTAGCCGTTTACATGTTGAAAATGATATTTCACACCACTTAGGTAGATGTCTTAATATTTTTCCTTTTACTTTTCCACCGTGCCATGTCATCAGTTTTCTTACTAGCTTTCATATTCCATATGTTATTTTCATGTCTTGTTAATTCTATTATGTTTTCGTTTTGTCGTCGGTTTGTGTACTTGTTCCATTCCTGACTGGAAACCAATATTTTTCAGGTTTAGCCGCTATCACTCTTAGCACTGGGGAAGACTTGGGTATGCTGAAGACAACCTAGAAATAGAAAGCAATTGTATCAATTTCATTTCTTGTATTTTCTTTAATTGTAAATATTGTAACAAATTTAGAAATGTGAATGAGCAATAATGTTTATTTTGAGCAATTATTCTTGTGGGCTTGACAGCGTTCTACCGTCGACTCTGCGGCGTAGGCTGGCTTGGACACGTCTCGTATCCGGGAAAGCGGGGCCCAGTTAGTCAATACCCCGGCTAGACTTTCTATCTTTGAGCTGCTCCGACTTTCTAAAGAAAGTCGAAAAACCTTGAGTGAGGCATTGCTACAGGCAGATTCATGCTTGGCTCAACTCAAAAGTCCTGACAATGTACCGGTGTCATGTCCCCAATGCCACTGTGTGATGGAATCAATTTCTAATATTACTTTCACACAAGAAGATATGCTGTTAAAGCACAATCGACATGACAGGCCTTTGTACTATACTGGGTATATTGACTCTACCGAAATTGACAGGATTTACATTGATCCTGGGTCTTCCATCAGTATTATTCTTCAAAGCATGCTACGTCCATTGAGGATTCCTACTAGTGACTTGACTTACACTAGTACGACGATTGTTGGTTTCAACTCGAAAAAGAGTAAACCATTGGGGAAGATTCGTCTGAAGATTTAAATCTGTGATCTTCAAACCATGGCAACCTTTTATGTCATTAATTCAGACGTATCTTACAATATCCTCCTTGGAAGACCGTGGATACATGACCATAATATTGTGTCGTCAACTCTCTACCGATGCTTCAAGTATGTGGATTCTCAAGGGATTTTAAAGACTAAATTTGCAGATATCAATCTTTTTAAGGTTGCTGAAGCCTATTTTTCTGATTCAATACTCTACAAACAGGAGCATATGAAGGAGATATCTGATACGGCTGAAGATCGATCACCTGCAGAAGATCAATCTATTCCGGAAGATCCTTCAGAAGGCCAACCTTTGATGATCAAAGTTAAAGGTCGAATTCAATCTCAACCTGTCGATGATGAACCTTTGGTGATTAAAGTCAAATGAAGGACTCAAGCTACTTGTCATGACCCGCACCCGCTTTTTCGGATACGAGACGTGTCCAAGCCAGCCTACGCCGCAGAGTCGATGGTAGAACGCTGTCACGGCCAATAGAAATAAATGTTCAAAATATAACATTTGTTGTTCATTCACATTTCTAAATTTATTACAATATTTACAACATTTATATTTAAAGAAAATATAAAATTCTCACAATTAATGAAAATGATACAACTGCTATCTACTTCTAGGTTTTTGTCTGCAAGTAGACTCGTATCTCCCAAGCTAAGTGAAGCCACAGCTAACCTAAAAAATATTGGTTTCCAGTCAGGAATGAAACAAGTACACAAACCGACGGCAATGTGAGAACACAATAGAATTAATAAGACATGAAAATAACATATGGAATATGAAAGCTAGAAAGTAACTGATGACATGGCAGGTGGTGAAGAAGACAAGGATAAAAAATAAAAGATAACTACCTATGTGGTGTGAAATATCTGTTTCGACATGTGAACGGCTAGGGGTAAATTCGGCACCCTGCACCTGTTGTGTGCAGCGGCTATTATTCA